>JAIPRM010000261.1:0-66033 GCA_025469315.1 Stegophylla sp. TES_Ste_2020 | reverse complement strand
TTGGACAAGTATTTCTATACGAAAAAGTGTTAACAGAAAAAAAAAAATAAAAAAAAAAAATAAAAATAAACATCATTGTAAAAACACTAGCTTCTTCACTTTGTTCAGAATCTAAAAGGTTTACACGTATTTTTGGTAGTTTGTAAAAACTCTAGTTTCACTCAAAATCTAAAAATAAGTGCCTGTTCTACGTTTCTATTAGGTTAAAACAAAATATTTGTGACTAGGATTGATTTTTATGGTAAATTTCAACGAAATTCTATCTTTATTTCTTATCAGTTAATTGTCGTTACGTCCCTGTGTCGAGACTCGATTCGAAGACGAAAGCACACGAACACGAAAACGATCGAGTTAGGGGTTATCAATGCTTATTAAACGCCACACGCGATTATTTAATCGATGACTGTCTCCAATATCTGGGAAGTCGTATTTCGTGAACTTTAGACACGTTTACACCTACTATTGTTTTGTTTTCATTCGGATTTCGAGGAATGTGAACGAACAAAAAACACAATAATATTATCTTGACGTACGGCTAAGCCAGCGCCTGCACGGATTAGTTTAACATTAATGTGCGCGAGTATTTTTTTCCACACCCCGAAAGTGCTCGAGCGTAATTTTACGGTTAAGACCCGTTTTCTTAAGACGCCGTCGCCGATAAATCAGAAATATTAAATTATTCGTATTCCAGATAAGCCGTCGGAACAAAAAACCAACTAATGCCCTCGAGATGTCGCCCGGTTCGCGGTAGTTTAGTGATCCCAAACGGTTAGGAGGTTATGGTATAAATCAAGAGTTAACTCTATTCGGATCCACTTAACACGAATACGCTAGTACAATCGCTGTAAACCGTACACTTCTATTGGTTTGGATGTAATAATTATTGAATATATTGAGCGCGTGTCATCCGTCATAGTTCTAAACTCGCGTTCAAAACATCAAATGTTTAAGCAGTAAAACATTTGTATTGTGAGTTTCGCTGTAAAGCAGTAATTGGTTAGTGTAATTAGATTTATGCACTGTAATGTACGTTATTTCGAAAAATTTTACTATGCATATGCGAGACATTGATATGTGAAATAACATTCAAATTTTATTTATAAAGTAGCTCTAAAAGAATTTTAGTACCAGCAATGAGAAAAGAAAAATACTAATGTTAATTAATTAATTAATTATTTCAATTGTTGTTATACGATAAAAAAAACCTGACATAGTTTGCACGATGGGTATGAAGCAAACTAAAAAAAAAAAATTAAGAATTGAGAAATTTAAAAATGACCTCTTTTTAAAGTATGAACAAGAGGCAAATCCGATTTCAAAAAGTTGCTGATTGAGACTTTTGGGCAAGTATTTCCATACGAAAAGTGTATATAGAAAAATTTTTTGAAAATAAACATCATTGTAAGAACACTAGCTTCTTCACTTTGTTCAGAATCTAAAATTGCCATAAACAGATAAAAAATAATAATAATAAACGATATAATAACGTCGCTTTTTATACTTAATGAATGTTATTTACATGAAAAATGAAATAACAGAATAGTATAAACATGTAAACATTAATAATAATCGCAAGTATTCTTATATACCTACTAAATTAAATTAATTACTCATAACAGCTGTTGATAATTTATATAATATTATTCATTAAATTAGCAATTCCACTAGTCTTATTTCTATGTTTGTCAGCTGTTTCAGAGCATCTAATCACCTTTATGGAATTGTTCGATTCCAACAATACACTTAGTTGTTGGGTACTCATCAATTATTATGTATTGAATTGATTGTACTTTACCACAGGCATAGAGGGGAAATCGAGCATACCCCATTTATACAATAACCATTGCACTTGTTCTCTTCTAGATCTGTTTTAAGAAGTTCACTTTGCTTGGAGATAACCAGAGTCGCTGATACTTCTAACGCTTATATTTATGATTTAAAAATTAATTAAAATTTTATGTTAACCAAATGTGGAAACTAACAACGAAACTTTAAAGTACAGGCACTTACAAAAATGAAAAATTCGAATATTTAATTAAAAGCTAAGATAATTTGTATTTTAAAAACTTAAAAATATCGCGAACGCAACAACATCTGAGCCCTGATAATAATAATAATAATAATAATAATAATAATACTATTAGCTTCCGTCGAAAAACGCTGTTGTTCCGCGTATACGTACACTCGTTTTATTCGAATCTCGATTCGTTTCCCCGAACGTATATAGAACGCGAATAGCTTTTAAACTGGAAACCCATTTCGCCCCCGATCCAATAT
Source organism: Stegophylla sp. TES_Ste_2020 (assembly GCA_025469315.1). Classification (NCBI taxonomy): domain Eukaryota; kingdom Metazoa; phylum Arthropoda; class Insecta; order Hemiptera; family Aphididae; genus Stegophylla; species Stegophylla sp. TES_Ste_2020. The sequence goes on along the minus strand of JAIPRM010000261.1, from coordinate 63,756 downwards.
CGTCCGAAACCTTTCAGAGGACACACGTGTATTTGCAAACAAGCATCTTTTGACATTAGAAAATCCTTTAAGTAACACTCGCACGCCCACCGGGAATCGTACCCGGAATTAGTTTCGGTCTCTTAAGAGACTCGGCTCGCGCGAGACGCGCACACAGTCGGGACGTAACCGTTCCACGGATACTCCCGAGGATTAGGTTTGTCTTTAGTGCCATCGTGTTCCCGTTGTCGTGTAGTTTTATAAAGATAAAAGTGTTTTCCGCGAACAATGGCGAATCCTCCGCCGCCGCCGCCGACGATACGAATCTATTAATACCCATTTGTATTCTTTCGCGTATATTCGTAATGTATGTTACGCCGTAACGTTTTATACCAAATACTTAAACAACTGTGCGTCATCAAACAATACATTATATCATATTATTACAAGGAGTGCCAAATTGTAGCTTACGAAAGACAAAATTTGTGCTTAAATTTGACTTCCACAAACAAAAATGTATCTTATTGGATGGTTTGAAATTTTTTACCATCATAATAGATTTTCAAATTTTAAATTATGCCGTTTGTGTAAAACATTAGAATTTTATAAGCAAATTACTTTTTTTTTAATTATATAAACTAATGTTTTTGCATTAAGTTAAATGTAAATTATTTTTGAATTTATGATTTTTTTTTTCATACCTTATTTTCATGAGTTCCTTGAGCTACTTTACTTTTTAAGAAGCTACTCTACTTCACAGTTAAATTTGACCAATATTTGGATTCGATTATTATCATTGTCGAGTAAGGAGATTTTTAACAATATATCATTCCAAAAATGTATTTTAAACTCTGTATTCAGTTATCAATGTAGGGTTCTTCAAAATAGAGGTCTGTGTTTACAAAATTCCAGAATGGAGTCGCGATTCTTTTTAACTTTCCAAGACCATCGTCTTCTAGTATAGTGGTCGCCGCTTATAGTGAACAAAAGTGCAAAGACGCTATAATTATGCCGAACATGGAAGTTTTTATTTTTTTTCTCGTCTGCATAAAGTACATACGTTTGATAATAAATAAAAATTTCAAATTTCTAGTCCTATATTAGTTTCGGATTTATAACGAAATTAATTGAATATTATAATATTTTATTAATATCTCGGTTTTATGCGTAACTTTTACGTTTTTACGAAATGTTTTAACGGGTTTTTTCTCGTTTTTTGATAAAAATATTTATAATTTTGAAATGTGGCCATTTGAAAGTACCACCGGCATACGATTTTCGGTGTAGTAAATTATCGAATAAAACAAAAGTCGGACATACTTCGCACGATGAGTGTTCTTCGCACGACGGGTGGGATTCTCTTGACGGGTGTATTGAATTTAAAAGAAACGATAAATCATTTGTTCATTAAAACGATTCTGAACGAGGGAAGTTAATAATATAAAAAATAAACGAGAAAGAAAAATGTCCAAAACTTTTTTTTCACATTTTCAAAAATAAAAAATAAATATCATTGTGAAAACACTAGCTTCTTCACTTCGTTCAGAATCTAAAATATTTCTATACGAAAAACAGAAAAAAAAAACCGTCGTTGTTAAACCGTCACTGGTTTCTTCGCTAAAATAACTATTCTTATGTTATTATACCAATTAAGTTTCACAAACACACAACTCGGCGTGCTCGAGAATGAAGTTGCGTGAATAATAAACGCGTCTCTTTGTTCGCAGTAACTCGCAACGTTTAACTCGCGTAAATATTACAATATCATAAATAACTAACAGTACACAGTCTATTATACCGACCGACGTCACGGAATCAATGTATGTGAATTACGATTTGTGACTTGATTAAAAAACGTCAAAATTATTCTACAAAAAAAAAAAAAAAAAAAAATGCTTTTATAGATGCGTATTTTTTATTTATTTACACTGCGGTGAATGCAACGGGAAAATTAAAATAATTTTTAAAAAGTACCCAAAGAAACTGCGAGTGGTGTATAGCTAGTTAAAAAAAAAATAAAATAGTTCCTCAGCAAAGGCAATTTAATTCGTTCCTTTTTATTATTATTATTTTTTTTTTTTTTTTTTATCGAAAGTTTCGCTTAACACATTACACTTCGATAATCACGACGACGGAAGGGTAAATGAGATTGAAAATTCATCGGAGCGAAACGACGAGGATTCGTCGAACCATATTTTCGAGTCCTTGAGACGTGAAAACAATGTTATATTTAACGAACGAGCCTCGTTAGCTCTGTGTTTATGCAATCAATACCTTATGAACACATTCGATTAGATCATTTGCGGCTCGAGACTTTTATTTCCACAATATTTTCTGCCCGACGAACTACTTCTCGATTTCAATAAATCTATTTCCACACACACAACAGTGTTCAGAAAAACATAAATTATGTGAGATTATTAATAATTTCTTAGCTCACTGCGAATTTGATGAAATGTATTAATACTGACATATCGTTTGTTATCCCGTTTCGTCATATAATCGATTCGTCATAATGTCAAAACAGAAAAACACACGACTCGATGACACATCCGATAAGTTTATATAATATTTATGTATACGCTCGCTAAGTAGTGATCCGTATGAGTGAATCCACGCCCCCACATGTTGCTGAAGAGAAATTTTCTCTATTTAATAATTAATTAAAATCATTTTAAAAAGATTACAAGGAGTATTTTAAGGGAAAAAAAATAACATTGTCGATTTTCTATTATGTAATATATAAATAAAATGCAATAATACTCTATTTAAAAAGCGAACATAATATAAATTAAAATTACAATCTAAGTGAACTCGACAAGTATACTACAAAATAGGCGAACGTATTTAGTTGTTGGGTGTGCCGAGATTTCAAAGCACTTAATGTATTTTTACATGAGAATAAGGAATTTAATTTTGAATTTTTGGAAACATTTTTATTTTAAAATTATTTTGTTTATTTTTTAAATTTTAAAGTAATTTTTGAGCTTTCAGAATAGTGTTATTGAAAAAATGATTTATTGTTTCTTTAAAATTCTACACTTCCACCAAAAGCATCTGATCAGAGGAGCGAATAATACTTGTGGTGCGAAGTATGTCCGGTTTTCTTATCTGTACTTTACTTACCTTTGCATTACTTTACTCTAATTTGCTTTATTTTACTTATCTTTGATTTATTTTATTTCACTTTATTTAAATTTTTTCAATGTACACTAAAAATGTAAAACTGCAAAACTCTAAAAATTACTTTAAATAATAAAACTCTAAGAATGACAAAAAAAAAAAAATGTGTTTCATATTTGAATAAGTGAAAATATATTAAAAAGAAATATTAATGTATTACAATACAATTTGAATTGCCTGATGTTAAATAGTAAATCTGGTTTCAGAGACCAGTGTGACATTTAATTTTAAATGTACAAAATTTACGCAGAATTTGAAAAATAACATAAAAATACAAAAAGATATATGTATTTAAATAACGTAAAAATGCAATCATCAGCAAAAGTATGCAAAATAAAATAATAACTTAATATTCTAAATTGTTATGTGATAAAACAAATGTTTATCTTGGCTGGCATTGTAAAGCATTTTTTGGAAAAAGACATGCGAAAGACTTCAAAATCCAATATTTAATTACATATAATATACATATATAATCGAGTTGAATTCTGATTTAAAAAAAAACGTTTTATAAAGAATTTGTACAAGCATCCTCGGTTATTGTTAGTCGTTACCGATTTTTTGACTGCGACATGGGTCTTGCCTTACCTAACCTGACCATAACCGGGGCAGGACACAAATCGTACAAGTAAAATTGCGACCTTCGACAATGTAACGTCGGATAACAGTAATACCGATACAAAATATAATTATAGTGTCGCGTGACATCAAACATAATATTAAGATACTAAATAGGGGAGGGCGAGATGAGGCGGGAAAAAATCCGCGGCGGCGGCGGCGGCGCTAAAAGGGGTTTGCCAAGCCGTTATTATTACCATCATTACTATCATTATTATTATAATTATTGTTATTAAAAAAAAAAAAAAAAACGGTAACGACGGCCGTAAACCAACGGCCGCGGCGCGGCGGTCTCGTCGTGTAAAACAACAACGACTCTCGCCCGGTTAATATCGTTAATTATTAAACACTGTTGGCTCGCGTTCTCACCTGCATATTATTATTTTAACGTTTAGGTAGTAAAAAACGAGTGTATAACGACGGGAACGTTCCGTCGGCAGTCCGTTTCGCGAAATTAACGGCCGCGAAACGACTAGGTGTCTATTTATAAGCGATTTTTTTTTTTCTTCCTCGCCACCTCCTCCGTCGTTATCGGTGCGGTTTTTTTAGTTTTTTTTTTTTTTTTTTATTCTTTTTATCGTTCTCGTCGTATACGCAACGCGTATACGCGGCGTAACAGGCCATTTGCGGCGGATATAATGTAAAATTATTACGACAAGAACGCGGCGGCTCGTCTGTATAATATTAAAGTGCCCCCGCCGCGATTCCCGCCGTCGTCGTCGGTAATATTTGAATAATAATAATAATAATAATAACGACGACGAGACGGGAACGGTTCCGATGATGATGATGATGATGATGATGATAATAATAATAATAATAATAATAATATTGCGAAGAATTAGGATCAACGGTAATGACGGCCGTCGTCACCCCTTTACACCCGGTACAGTAGTAGTAGTAGTAGTAGTAGTAGGTATATAATACTGCACCCGATGTCGAGCGGCGAGCGCGCGTTTATGACGTACACAAAACACAATAACGACCTTTTACTTGCGCGCGCGGGCTTTGACATTATAATATTTTATTATTATTGTTATTATTATTATTATTATTGTTGTTATAACCTCTCGACGTTGGCGATAATATGCCGACTTTGCAGAGGCTTTTACGAGAACGGGTTCACACACCGGCGCGCAACTGAGAGGCTGCGGCTGCTTCGTGTGTACATTAATAAAACACATAAATACGGAATATTTTATGTATATACGCGTGTTTTTCCCCAGTATTTTTTTTTGGTTATAACGTAAAATAATAAAAGCCGTTATTTACGTCTTCGCCGCACGCACCAGGTTCACGCGAGGTTTTATTCTCGCGTAATCGTTGATGAACGACCGCACAATCGACCGACACCGGAACAGGAGGCCCCTGGAAAGACGAAGGAGTAGGTGACAACGACTGTGGAGGCAGAAGACCTTCGTTTTTATCGACAACTTCTTTCCCGTCTCGCGTTAGACGTGTGACCATAAAACGTTACAGAAATCCAAATAATTGTGAATTTCTGTTTTTTTTCAGAATTAAAGATGACCTTTCGACGTTTTGGAATTTTAGGTTTTTCACCGTTTAGGTTTAACGCATACCAATATTAACAGACCACTACAATAGTGAACTTAGGGTCGATGAAAAGGAGGGGCTAGTTAGTCAAAAAATTTAATATTTATATATGTAGTCATAATTATTATGATAAAAAAAACACCGGTCATACTTCGGTCCATGGGCATCCTTCGCTTCTCGGATTGAACTTGTAGGGTCCCATCCTTAAGGTGTATTAAATTTAATAGAAAAGACAAATCACTTATTCAATAAAACTGTTTTGAGCGGAGCTTCAATTTATTGAAGAAAATTTTACTTAAAAATTATAAAGTTTATTATTATCAAATATATACATATATATTTTTTCTCAGCCGTTTATATATTCTACTATTAATTGAAAAATGAAAAAAAAACCATTATTTCATATTTAAACAATTTCTCTCACCAAATATTTTTCAAATTATAGTCTATCTATATTTAAATTTTCATAAAAATGTGTATTAAAAAAGTATTAAAAGCATTTTTGTTAAATATTAGGTAGTTTTCCAAAATGTTTGAAAAACTATTGAAAATTTCAAAAAAATTACCTCTTAAAAGTACAATGTAGAGGAAAATTCTGAATGTAAATAGCTATTCCTCATGCCTAAAAATTCTTGAAAGAATTATTCCATGCAGTTACTTGTACACATTACCTACTAAGTAATTTAGAATTTCTTTGCTTAATGTATATTCTAAAATAATTTGTTGAAAACCATAAATACCACTTTTATAGCATATAAAAAAAAAATCGTGGTACTTTATTTATTTTAAAATTCATATTCTTTAAGCTGTCAGGTTATTAATGTTCCAGGCTGATGAATTAAAGAACCTTGCTGAATGGCGGCGTCATGAATAGGCAAATCAGGTGCACGACCGTTCTGCAGTTACCAGAGAGTATTTCGCATTTCCGGTCAATAGCCAAATAAATTACCAAACTATTATTTATTATAAATAAACGAGAGTGCTAAAAATCCAATAATCAATAATATATACCTAAAATTCTTGAGTTTTTACGTCAGTATTTATTTAATTACAACTCAAATTCGTTTTGCCTGATTTTATTTTTTTTCACGTGTATCATCTTTGTATTTCCGCACGTTTATCCTGCACACTGGCAGCAATTGAAAAGGATTCCAACGAAACAATTTTTTGTCAGCAAAAAATAAATAAATAACGTGTTATTTAATTCAAATTGCAATAGAAAAATAAAAATACATGAAATTTTTGTGTTTTCTCTGATATTATTGAGAAATTTCAATGTCAAAAATTGACTTTGAACGAAATTCAAAATCGCAATCGACACGTTATTATAACACCACTATAAATCTCGCGCGTCACGTTTATTCTTTGTCGCCAATACGTTTGTATACTCGAACGATTTTCAGCATTCTATTGATATTTCACCGCGTTAAATTTACTTTTAACAGAAAATACTGTTCAAATCGTACTTGTATAGTTTCCGTGCGAATGCTCCGCACTCGTGATTCCACAATATCGACTTCGTTTTTGTTTTACAGCGTGTCGCATGACCGCGACATTAAAAATAATTTCACTCCAATAAGTTACAGCAAAAAAAATTTCATTTGTATTTTTTATTTCACACCATTATTCGGTTATTTAAATGTGTTGAATTATACTCCGTACCTATTTGTTAATAGTATTTGTAATACCGTAACTATTTAAACGCCTTTATGAAAGCGTTTGTTCATTCGCATTACTTCAGACTATGTAAATTAATATACTCGGGGTCTTGGTGACTGTACAATACTGTACAACAAGGCGTATTCTAAACGACTAAACACCTGTTATCGTGTGAATAACATATCATGTGTCGGGAAAGGGTTTACTGTTTGTATTTATGTGACTAACGATTTCAGATATTTTTGATTCAGTATGATGGAAAGAAATATAATATGTTTACATTTGTGTTTACATTTGATTTATGTGTACACGTTCTCCGATGGTAATACTTGTCTAAAAGTTTTGACCGGCAACTATTTAAAACCGGATTTTCTTCTAAATCGTAATCTTTAAAAAGGTCATTTTTTGAATTTCTCAATTTTTCAAATTTTTAATTTTTGGGTAGGAGGGGAGAAAAATGTTATTTATTATTTATTTGTAAGACTGATACATACGTTTTATCTTCCTTCTATTTTAATTAAAAATCGTTTAACAAAAATGTATATACCAGTAAACTCATGTATGAGTAAGTTTTTACAAAATTTTTTATCCTTTAAACAATAGCTTAATAATATCACATTATAATATAGAAAATAAATCTGCCATTATTTGGATTAACTGTCAATTTATCTGCACATTACATTAATAATGTACTAACAACTAACATAACGTTTGATCGTTTTGTTAAAATATATTGAAAATAATATGAGTTCTTTATTATAATGATGTGCTAAATAAACGTTGTTTTAGAAACAAATCGTCATTATACCGACTTTGGACTCAAATCGACCCATTATCGTACCTGTTAGTATACCTACATGTATATATTATATATATATTAGGTACATTACGTTTAACAGTTTCATAGTTTGTATTTGGTTTTTACTGTTACTTAAAAATTCATTGCTCCTATTCTTACAACCGACCATCTGTGTCCGTATTGATTGTAGGTATGTGTTTTCAAAGTCTGTGCAAACAAATGGAAGTTTTGGGACCCGGTTCGTTAGTTCGCTTCGGTGTTTTATCATTATAGTTATCCAACCGAGACTTTCGCGCCACTCTTGAAAAATGTTTAAACGCTGAATCATTGGACTGTGAAAAAGGTCCGTTGGAAAAATCACGTATTATTTTGTGATTTATTAAATTATTCCCATTTATATAAGTGCATCGGGAAATATCCACGTTTGTTTTCATTTTCGTCTCACGTCTTCCAGTGTTCACAGGACGACGGTACGTAATAATATAATAGTAAATAAGTATAGCGTATAATAAATATAAATTTAGTAATTATTACTATATGACATATTTGAGATAATCGCATTTTAATTATGCTTGAATTGAAAAAAAAACAAAGCAATAAATTGTAATTACAGGGAACTTCCAAATAGCGGACACTCTTGGTCACTGAAATTCATCCCCGAGGTGTCCGTTAGTCAGAGGGAGAGGGATTTTGTTAGCAATGAATAACACTTCTGTTCCTTAATAAACGTTCCTCTTTAAGGAGGGTTTTCACACTGTTTATAATTATCCTATTTATAATACACATCTAATAAACCGATTATACAAGTATAATACTAATTATACAAGTACCTGTTTATTTTTATAATAAATTAAGTGTATGAAAAATTATGAAAGTGTTTTCATAAGGTAAACGTTTAAATTATAATATTGTTATTTATTTTAATCAGATACTCGTGTTTGGAAAGACATAAAACGGAGGAGAACATTGAAGGCACACACGCGTCTCGATGAAATAAAAGTCAACCCCATTGTGTTATGCTTTCGAAATATTCTTCTCGACAACAACATTGTAATAATATTAATTCACGAGGACTCTCTTTTCGATTTGTTATTATTATTATTATTATTATTATTATTATCATATTATTGCGTGTAGACAGTGTATTCAATTCGATCGGTCTCGAGTGCGGTGGTGGCGCGGGCGGCGGCTGAAAGAGGAGAATGACAAAAAACCTCGTCAGACACAAAACACGCACTCGAAACCACCGGAGCGTAGGTAGTAGTGGTTCTAATCAATCCGCCCGCAGTGTACGGTGGATACCCTCCTCCCCACATCACACTACGTGTGTACTCGTAACAAATTACAATTTCCACGTGATTTAAAAACGCAAACCGTAAAAAAAAAAAAAAAAAACAATATATGTACAACACACGCTGCACAGATACTATTTCATCATCGTTTTCCCCGGAAAATCTCGACGTTATTTTCCTCGAAACTCGGCGTATTATCTCTCGCGAAAACCGTGTTCATTTATTTTATTTTTTTGTTTTTTTTTTTTTCTATTCTTTACGAAAAGTCGTCGTCGGATTTACCCCGAAAACTCCGCACGCGCGCTCGTTATTTTTTATAAATCCATGGTTCACACGGTGATAAGTACACGTTATGATAATAATGAACGGAAAGCGGAGAGAAAGAGAGAGAAGAGAGAGAGAGAGAGAGAGAGAGAGAGATCTATGATGGAGATAAGTAGGTATACTACTCCTCTTACGTATTCCCACAAGCCGACGCGCAATAATTCCGGTTGGGACTCACCGGCGGCGGCGGCGGCGGTCGGAGAGAACGAAACGCCCAGATTGGCCGGCGAATCGGCGAGACCGACTGGCGGCGGTTAGGTCTGGTCGTTTATTAATTTTTGTCCGGCGGCCCCGAGACGGACATTCTTTAACGCGCAAGAGCTCCGCGCGAGTTCCGGTCACCGCGGCGGCGGACGTAAATCGGAAGTCATGGGCCCGCCGGGGGATGTACACGACACGGCGTAGTATACGACCGCGGCGACTCTTTATATTATATTATACACTAGCTGTTATTGTGTGTGTGTGTGTGTATAACAATAATATACGCGTTTCCGGCTTGTGTCGCGAGTTGGATTTTTTTTTCCACCGAAAACTATCCACCGACGTTGTCTCTCCCTGCTGGCCGACCATTTCCCCCACCCATCGACCTATCGTCCTGCCCGAGGCGCGGCGGGCACACGTGTGTTATATAGTTGCAACACACGTGTATATACACGTACCTATAGGAAAAACAATACGATAGCTGTTGTTTATACGTTGACCCACGCGCGAGTACGTGTACACAAACACGATTTGCTTGGAAAAATTCTAGTAACTCTGTTCTCAACGCTCAAAATCGCATTAAAAACGTAAAGGTACTCTCAATGTCTACCGAAAGAAAAATACAATCGAAAAACTAAATGATAATAATATTCGCATGATAGATAGAAATAATAAGTACCAAAAAAATAAATATTTTAAGTAGTGTAAAATTATTTTAAGAACGTTTTAATCAAACGTATTTAGTAACACACACACACACACAGAATCAAATGTCATGATGTCGAGCTTCATGAAAACAGTAATTGTTTTAAATTTCGTGTGATATAAAGTATACAATATATATTCAGATTGTTTCCACCCCATTACAACCCTTAAAATAAAGAAAGAACAAAAACCACTCCAACATGATTTAAAATTCAATTTTTTTTTTTCATGTTTTCTGTTGCCCGAAAGGTAAACCATGTTAATATTTCAGAGTAGGATCTCAAATACAACCTTAATAAAAAACAATTTATAATATGATTATTGAAGTTTATTTACATTTTTTAAAAAATAAAAATGACAACATTAGGATCGAGATTCTACTCACAAATTACCTTTTGAACCACAAAAACATTAAAAAAAAAATGAAATTTAAAAATCATGTCAGAATTTGTTTTTGTTTATTTTAAGGGTTGTAATGAATTAAAAGACTAAAATAAATTAGGGATCATTTTGAGGCTAAATACAACCCTATGATTACTAAGTATTTTATAAACAAGCAATTTCAATTTAGTTATCATGTTAAAAATTATTAAATACTATATAATTTGTATACATACATAGGACATCTTACATAATTTTTAGAATGGACTGAATCATTTTTACAATGATTTTTTTTTTTTTTTTGGAAACTATTTTTAAGAATTCAGATTATTTTAATTTCAATTACCATACTTATGCCTCAGTATATAAATTTAATTTCATAAAAACATAATATTATAAGCATACCGTCTTCACTCGAAATTTAAAACCGAGTTAAAAGTTTTCAAGCTTCCCCCCTCCCCCCAATAACTCAGTTCAATGACGCGATCTACAAACCTAGGGCCGGTTTTAATTTAGATTACGGTGATTCGGTTCCCACTACTCTCTCTCCTCTATTATAACAATATAACAAGTATATTTTTGTGTAATATTCGCGCGCGATCGGACTTGACGATGCCGAAGCCCCCGTCATTGAACGTTATTTACAAACATAGGTAAAAGGGGTAGGGGGTTCTGCGCGAAACCCGATCGACGCGATATTTATCGTCCGAATGATCGTAAAAATATCAAACTTTCCGGGGACAGAGGTGTGTGCGTGTTTTTTATTTAGACGTGCCAAACGGTCGCCACAGAAGCCACCGGCGCTTATATACGTAATATATGTACATACAAACAACATAATATATATATGTGTGTGTGTGTGTGTGTGTGTATATATATTTAGGGGACGAGACAATATTCACGCGCGACCCCGGATGACATTAATGGCCAATATTGAAACAATGTGTATTATTATACCCGTCTCTCGCGTGCGCGCGGTCCATGTGTCGCCCGCCGCCGCCGTCCGGAACCCGTTTAATATAAATTCTGGCATATTGTTAACCCGCAAGGATCATAATATTATTATTGTAATAATATAGAGAGTCGTTTCTGTCCTATCCCCGACGTTCCCGACGCGCGATCAATCGGTTATTTATTACGCGCCGTTCGCGGCCGTCCTGCAGCAGTCACACGACTGTGTTTATAACAATAATAATGATACGACTATTATTATTATTATTATTATGGTAATTACGAGCGATGCGTGAGCCCGGTCGGTTGTAAATATCATCATGGACACGAGCTCCCCGCTCACCACCCCGCCCACCCCTTCAGCGCGCGACAACGGGACTTTATACACACACACACACATATTATTACTATATATCATATTATTATTATTATTATTATTTATATACGTACGCACAATTTAAACGCGGGGACGGGGAAACGATGAGGGAGGGTAAAAGGGATGATGGGTGGAGAGGCGTGATGACCGCGTGTTTTGATAGAGCGTCCACGGGCAGCCGCGGTCCGCTGCGCTCAGAGACGACGTCGAACGAGCGGTGTATAAAGTGATGTGTAAAAATATGCATACATATATCCAGATTATTCAATTGTTATTAAATCCGAGCGAGATTTAACGCAATAAAATGGCTTATGCGTGAAAAGCTAGCGCGTTTTTGAAATTTTGATGCTTATTTCCCTCGACGACCCCCGGAACCTATCATTGGGGCGCAGTGGGCTAACGCGTTTATTTGTTTGATTTAGCCTCCCTGACGTCATAAACCTAATGTTATTTGCGAAAAACTGAGCATGCTTTAAGTGGTTTTGAGGGGCTAGCACCCCCCCCCAAGTTCCTCTCTTATTGTATTACGTGTATCAGATACTTTGCTGTGCCGACTTCTGTTGTTTGGTGAAAGAAAATTTTTAGTACTTGAAAATTTATATTTTCTAATTTTTTCTCATCAATTTTTTTTCTGTTCTCAATTTTTTTGCATGTTACAGTTTTTGGGTATAACACTTTAATAATACCATAAGTGAAACCTGGGAAACCTGAAATGCTTTGTATTTTTTTCATTTGTATAATATTTCTTCATACGAAATTCACTTTTAATTCACTTATATTGTTAATATATCTGATTCTCTAGAAAATTGTTAGAGAGGTAAATAGCCACTTCTCCTTTCAAAAATTGCATCAATGGTCAACAGGTTAGAACTAGTAAATCATTTGTACTTGACATGAGTATGAGTGTAGTACTTAAAAATCAATTATAATCCCAAAAATTTTCTCTAGTCTAAAATAGTCTCTAGCGATTCAGTTACAGACTCTGAGACGCGCAAGGACAAAGCGTTATATTATGAACATAATATTATATATTTATTATATCGTATACAATCGACCGGCTGATTGCTGCCAACCCGCCGGATACAATATTTAAAACACGTTTTATTCTCGTAATTTTTTTTTTTTTTTTATTTGACGTGAACGCATAAATAACATATTAAAGAAACGGATTTTGAACTGTCGGGTGGATGAAGGGAGGAGAGGAAGAAAAAAACCATTTGAAATTTACTAAACGACAAAAGCCTTTGGTAAATCACGTGTAGGTGACGAGGCACAAACTTTTTGACCCATATTTTTTATTTATTTATTTATTTTTTTGTCGGATGTTATTACAATATTATTTTTTTCCTACCGCTCTCGTGTCAGTGTGTGTGTGTGTGTGTGTGTGTGTGTTATATACGTTAACCTTTACACAATGACGTGTATACGAGGAAATGTTTTTTACGTATTATTTATGCGCGGGTGTGTGTGTGTGTGTGTGTGTGTGGTGTGTGTATGCGTGAACGTGATGTGGGACAAAGTAAAAACGACGAAGGCAACGGCGTCGGCGGCGGCGGTAGTTAATAACTCATTCGAGCGAGCAATCAAAGAGGATAGCCTGTCAGAATGCGGCACTAAATCAACGACAAGCCTTTCCATTACTGCGTATGGAAAACTGGGCCCGTGACGGGGAGGGAGTTCGGTGGTGACAGAGAGGAGAGAGAGAGAAAACCGTGCCGTTCCGTCGACCCTAGCGACCGGTGATTCTCGAATTTCAATTAACCCGGACTACAAATCAAACAGCTTAAACACGAAAGTGACAAGAAAAGGCAACCCGACCCGCGCCCGCCAGTCGCCGAAGCCACCGCCGCGCCGCCGAAGCGAAAGCTTTCCTCTATGCAGTGGTGTATACACACACACACAACAATATTGCCGCGTCGACGACGGCGAAATATCACAGAGACCGGACAAAGAAAATGCATTAATTTTCCCCCGAAAGTCGTTTTCCGCGGTGAATAATATATATTACATAAGCGTGTAATAATATAATGAATAAAACTCCGCAATCGTGTTAATAAATAAACACGCGAGCGAGTGTAAGCGCGCGTGGACATTATTTTATTGCGCGCGTGGGAATCGGAGCGACGACGACTCGTCACGCGTTTTTCCGAAAAACAATAATAAACGAGACCGGAATGAAATACTTTTGAATCGCGTATAGGCGCACCCACCCACACACACACACACACACACACACACACACATAGCTGCGACGATTTATAACGATTTATCCTTAACGACGACCAATCCCTTTTCAATCCGTCCGAGTTCTATACAGGCCGTCTAGTAATGTTATCAACGCGTGGTCGGGTCAGCTATATATATTATATAAAAGTGAAAATTATATTCATATTTATATTAACTGTACGTTCATTCGAAATCTTTTTATTTGAGAAATAATTTATTGTTTATTTAAAATTCAATACACTCGCCAAGAGTATCCAATCGAGGAACGAAGAATACACACGGTACACAAATTATGTCCGGCTTTATTTTAAGTTTATAACTGCTTTATAACTAAATATGTTCTGTTTTTTTCAGAAGAAGCTATTCTTTCTATACACAGGCAGCTGCATTAGGTTGATTTAGGTATCCCGACACAGTCTTGAGCCCGGATAACTGGGTGCAGGACTTTTAGGTTCAAAGACAATAATTAAGAGCGAATAATTTTTTATGATTTGTGGTCTTTAAATAATAATATACAATTTCAGAGTTTATATTAAAACGTATATTATGTACCTACAAACTAATAATTTATCACGTTCGATCAAACATCGATATCAGTATTTTTACATTATTATTTATTTCATTTATAATTTATTACTATTATTTATTCAATTTACATATCAAATACAGTGGTCGCCGCTTTTATAAGCACACTTTTATATCTCCCCACGTTGCACAACTAATCGATTATCAAGCCGAAATGTTTCCACGTTGCAAAGCAAGCCGAGGGATATTTTTGATTTGCGGAGTGAAGCAGAATTGTCCCGCGCCCAAGTGTCGTACAACTGTTGATTTATATTAATTTTTATAGTATTTAATAAAATACATATTTGATAAAATATAATGAGTAGATTTGATGAATAATAATAATACAATTAGTTTTTTCTAAAATTTTCTAAAATGAACTATAGAGTTAGCAAAAAAAATCGGTAAGGAATTAAGTTCCACAGCTACGTTTGATTTGTATACATATTAAGAACGTAACCAAAAAGGTGTTTTCGGAGTTTGGATTCTAGATCCTCCCACACTGATTTAACAGAACTATAAAGGAGTATTTACTACGAGAAAAATAATTGAAAATAAACTTAAAGGTTTAGTCATAAATTGTTTAGTTTTATTATTTTAATGTTAGAACAAAGGTACTTATCGTATTTCAGGAAGTAATATGCGAGTAATACCCACAGTCGCCCAGAAAAATATAATTAAGACATTAATTACTCTATTAATTAACACATTATATACATATTTAACTGCAGTTGGTGTTTGCATTTTATATAACACATTAGTTTTTCAATACATATTTATTTTTTTCAACAATCTTTTTTACTTGTTAACATTTTTTTATTCAAATTCTCCTCGACAAACTTCCGAGTAGTCTCTAATATTATGTAATTCACAACATGACAAAATTAAAGATCATTTTATTATTATTATTATTTATTTAATCGGGTGAGTCTAAGTTAGTATATCTATTACACAGAAAATCTCACCTGTCGATCACGAGTCAATTAATTTTCACTAACTCTCCCGGGCAAAAGGATCCATCCCCACCTATCCCGTCACCGAAATTAAGGATTTTTTTCTACCGCAACATGTACGCGTATCACGCAGCACATATAATACGCGTCTGCGGTCTCGTTATACGGTTGCACTACCGCGTGGAGACTACTGTTTATATTGTGATGTTTTCTCAATTAATTTGTCTGGAGAACGGCGCGAGAACGTGGCGGCGGTAAATGATTCCGTCATTAATCACGGGCGCACACCCTCTCGGAGTAATAGCCGACAAAGTACTGCTGTGGTGCCGCTTCTAATATACGATTATATTATATTCGCCGCCGCGTGTATAAACAAGTTATATTCTATACATAATTATATTAAAACTATGTCATGGGTCATAATATGGAAAATCATTTTTTTTTTTTTTGTTTTTTTTTCCCCCAAAAGACTAAGCTCTTTGGAATAAATTAAGTTTTTCCACGAAAGGCCTATTACTTTTCGGGCGTTTCGCATACAGACTAAGAGCAGTTAGGCAGTTTACTTATTATTTTTTCAAACGGTTGATAAATTTTCAAGATTTTTGTAAACCTATCACAAGAACTGTGTTAAGCCGTTTGAAAAATAATTAATTATTTTTTGAAAAGCCGTTTTATATAATTTTGATTAGAGTATAACCGACATTAAAACTAAAAATGTAGTGAAGAGACCAAGAGCAGTAAAAAATTATCAAAATCTTATCTCTAATAATAATAATAATACTATTTTAGCAATCGTATAGTGTAGTTACTCTTATTGGCTACGTATATTATAGTCGTGCAAGTTTCACATCATCTTGAGTATTTTAAATTTCATTACTCTTAGATTTTGTTATAAACTGAAACATTTTCCTTGATATTGAATACACATAGAAATATTAATTAATAATATAGTCTTTTTTGCAATTTACTATATTGACAAAAATTAGTGAGCAATTTGGTAATAATAATTTATAAAACTATACTGTGTTGCTATAAATGCATTAACGGTTAACGCCATTAAGCATCCCCTCGTACTTAGAAACCTAAATTCAAGATGACGCATAACCTTACCACAGCCAAAAAAGGGGTCTCCATCCCCCAAATATCCTCCACCTTAACCACTGTGAATGACTTATGTGCAGGAGTGGATCCAGAACTCAAAATGGACGGGATGATTTAACAAAAATAGGTCAAATACATATCAAATTAATACATTTTCTCATGTCATGAGCATTTGTAGTACCTATATGAATTTTAAAATTTCTGGATTGAACGATCGCCTCCATCGCTCTCCTTCCCCGCCTTAGATCCATTCTCCTAGTATAACTGCGCTAAAACACGAAGTCGTGAGAAAACGCATGCGTCATCGTGAAAACCAATATTATGTCATTGTCGGCTTCACTCTGAATCCAATATAGGACTTGGCGGGGTCGTGTTAGTGGCGTTGGAGGTAATGGGGGAAGGGGGAACAAAGGACGATGAAGCCGTCTGCAATGTAATCGAAACGGTGTGCTATAAAATAATATTACAATGAGTGCGTAGTGCGCGTAATGTCATGATATTATTATTATTATTATTATTACGACGTGTGTACGAGCGCGGGAGTGTAGGTAGTAGACTTTATACAATATAAAACCGGATAATGGGAAACCCGGGCCGGGTGGTCGGTCGGTGGCGTCGGCCACTAATAATAACGATAAAACTGCGGCGGCAGCAGTCGTTTACACCCTGCAGATTCGTCGTCGTGTGTGCGCGAAAACCAATGTCTTCTCTCTCACACACACACACACACACACACACACACACTCCCTCTCACTCTTTGCATTACCCAGTACTCCGGATATCTCTGCTCCGACCTAATGTGAATTATAATCACGTAACAATTAAAATTAAATCCCATCGTCGCAGGTCGCAGTCGCAGTCGTCGTCGTCGGGAAACAGGTGATGCCGTTATTGCTGCAAACGGTTAATGCACGTGTGTGTGTGTGTGTAGTGCGTACAGTGTGTATGTCTCATACGATGCCTAAACGGTTTGAATAAACATTGTTAACCGCTGCGCTGCCGGGGACGATCGTCGTCGTGTTTATGGTAATCGTTAAGCCGGTGCGCGCGGGCGTTTCGTTTTGATTCGCGCTCGGGCAGAAGAGGATTTTCGGACACGCATTTTATCGGACGGTGGCGGTGGGTGGGCGAAGGACTCGTGTGCAAATATTATATTTAAATGTGTATAATACACACGCACACGCAGAAAGAGAGATATTATTGCTGTATGTAAACGTGTGTGTGTGGTGTGTGTGTATGAGTGTGCGAATAAGAGGCCCCGCGGTTCCCTCTCTCTTTCTCTCTCTCTCTCGAGCAGCAGCAGCAGCAACACATTGAGATAATGGTTTTAAACTAAAATGATGTAGATATCATAAACGGAGGCGGCGTCGGTCCCTTAGTTCTGTTGTCGGTCGTACCGTGTATACCGGGGACATAATCCCTTCTACGGACGCGCGCCACACACAGCAGCAGAGCCACCGTGCACAACGCATTATCGTAATTAATGACTTTTGTTCGAATCCTTTATTAAATTTAACGCCTGAATATTGTTGTTATGGTTATTTTGCCAGCCGTACGAGAGACCTTTTCCACGCGCGCAATGCGTGTACCATACGTGTACGTATATTGTATATTATTATACACATCTTTCGTATATAAACCAGTGTGTGTGTGTGTGTGTGTGTGAGTGTATGTCCTCGTAATGTCCAGTCGGACACGGTTTGTGTGCGTGAGCAAAATTATTATTATTATTATTATTATTGTTATGGCCGAGTGTCCGACGCCGAGCGCAACGGTTTTGCATGGAAATCGACTAATACTGCTTGCTGTTGCGCGCGAGACCAAACATTAGACGGTTATTTTATTATTATCATCCGCCGCCGCCTCCGACTCATAACCCGACATCAAATCCACGCCCCGCTCCATCTACTACGTTGAGTCCGCCGCCTAATAACAATCGTATCCTTCGAATCGAGTCCAGCTGTTATCCAGTAGTAGCCCCAGGCAAGGGACTTAGGGGTGCTCTCCGCTAAGATGGTTGGAAAAACATCTTGGAAATAAAAAATACCTACCGTTGAAAAGTTTCGGTTGAAATGAAGTTCCGAAATACTAATTCAAATGATTAAAATAATATTACGTACTAGTGCGTT
Organism: Stegophylla sp. TES_Ste_2020; assembly: GCA_025469315.1. Taxonomy (NCBI): domain Eukaryota; kingdom Metazoa; phylum Arthropoda; class Insecta; order Hemiptera; family Aphididae; genus Stegophylla; species Stegophylla sp. TES_Ste_2020. The sequence goes on along the minus strand of JAIPRM010000261.1, from coordinate 44,761 downwards.
TACTTAAGCCGTAGAGATCTCTTCTGGCGACCGACGCAAGTTTCAATACGTGTGTCCTCTTCAACTACAACTTCCATTTTTTTTTTTTTTGATATTTCTAGAAAAGTGTGTATTTATTTATTTCAGACATATTTTTCCGATAAAAGTATAAAAAGAAATAAGTAGTATTAAATGGAAGAACATTGTGTAAAAAACATCCAACGTTTTAAATTCTGAGCGGAGTGAAGAAGCCAGTGCTTTTACCATGATAATTCTTTATTTTTACTTAGTATTACATAGAAATTTTTTAGATTAAAAATTGTACCCTGGTGATAATTTAAAGAGGTTATTTTACAAAATTCTCAATAGTTTAAAAAAAAAATAAATAAATAAAGAAAAGAAAAAACTACCGAAAATTCAATAAAAATATCTAAGTGTGCTATCAATGAAATGAGAATTTTTGAGAATTTTGATGTATTATAATCAAAATATGAACAAGTAATAAAATATAAGGTTGCCACTTTAAAAAAAAAAAGTTTATATCTCCACAGGAAATCCATAAGGCGAAATGAAAAAAATAAGTTATGGAAAACATACTTTTTAATGACTTGAAAATTCCGAAAAAAATCAAATTTTTCGCATTTAGTTGGCCAAAAAAGAAATGAGCAGTGAGCACGCTTAGTGAATTGCCCTGTACAATGGTGGATTCGAGGGATATAGATTTAGTAGTAAATCTTGTTCAGAAATAATTTAAAAAATATTAAAAGATTTTTTTTAAATTTTCAGACCATTACGTCGTAAATTTTATAACCGTAATACAATTTTGACTTATTTCGAGCAACTATCGCCTATACGAGTACCGGCGAAACGTTCAAACGGACTTAAGTCGACAATGAGAACACGTTACGCGTTTCCGATATTATCGTTCGTACCGTCGCCGAAACTATTTAGATAAATCATTTCATTTCGATCGAAACCGGTAGAAATATTTTTATTTTTCGTTTTCGTTTTTTTCTCTCACGTCGTTTTAACGGAGTGCTAATTACTGTGCCACTGCCAGTAACACCTAAATCACGTGGCGGTGTCGGCGAGAACTTTGCGTCGTGCACAGGAACTTACTGATAAGAAACTGATACGGCCTTGATTGCACATAATTCACGTTCTACCTCATTAAGCGCATCGCGGCGGCACCGGGAGAACCTTCAGAAAAAAAGTACGGTCGAACCGAGGTAGGCAGGCAGGTATAGTGTAGAGGAAACGATGAGTGGAACGATTGGTGGGTGCGAGCGAGAGAGTTAAGAGTCACCAGAAGCAGCAGCGAGGTGTAATCGGTACGATCAAAACGGAAAAGAGAGAGGAGAAATCGACGTGAACCCGTCGGATGACAAATGTATATTAAATCCTAACTAAAAGCCATTAAGGTCCCCCGCCCCCGCCCCCGTCCTCCTAGCCTGGCAGTTTTGCTAAAATCTTAGCACCCTGTGCAGCTCCGGTGTGTGTACTCTCTATAGACACGGGGGCACAAATTATTGTTTAAGTTTCTCTCGCGGGCGCGCTCGTCCGGTCCACCACGCTCTGCCGCCACAGGAATTTCGCCTCTCGCATCAGTTTCGTCCCCCAAAAACTTTGCGCCTTAAATCAGATATCTTTCGAGTTATACACACACACACACACACACACATCCAATATCGTGAATTATGACGCATGAAGATATTGGCCGATGCTCTCTGCCGCCTTACCCTCGCGAGTTGATTTTAACGACCGTAGTTACGGAGAGAACCGTTCAACAATGTGTGTAATAATAATAATAATATTCAATGCGCTCTCTCACCACCCAGCACCCCCCTTTCGCCGCCGCCGCCGCCGCCGGTGTGACGGGGGTTAGAAAGTGCCCCCACGGAAAGTTATCTTCGAGTCTCTTATTCGGGCACGACGTACACTATCGTCTTGGCAAAACAATACAATACAATACAATATTATATTCGCGAGTGCGGAATTCCTCGATAACTGTGGCCAAAGATATTACACTGTATAAGGAGATTCCCGGATATTTTGCGTATCGGCCGAATCCGGCTTCAATTATTTCGACTTCGACAACACGCGTATCGCGCCGACAGTCACGCGCGTATATTATATTACGCTTTTGCCAATAATTGTCGACAACACCCACTGCTGCGGTGTCGACCCGGAAATAATTTTCCGGAATCGTTGAGTTAGAAGGGGTGAAAAAAAAAAGTCCAGTGTTCATTGCGAAAATTTTGCATTTCAAAATTTCGGCGCAACAAGGAGTAGGGAATACAATATTAACGACAAATTTGACATCATAGAATTGAAAAAAAAAATTGTAATAGGTTCATTTAAAATTCAAACAAAAAATCATAAACATTTTAGATTTTAATTGGAGAGAAGTCAAATTAAAAATGATTTTTAGAACAATGATGACAATTTATTTTCCTGGTAATGTTTTTTGTATAGATATACTTATCCAAAAGTTTAATATGGTAACTTTTTGTATTATACACTCAGGTAGTAATCTTTATAGCTCATTTTTTAAAATTCTCAATTGGTTTTTCTAAAACGAGGAACACTTGTTGAACATTTTTATCAAAATAACAAAATATGACCTAAGCGAGATTTTCATAAAATTCATTTTATTTATTTCGCTAATATAGGAATATTAACTGTAAATGTTCATCCATTTTCAACAATAGTGAATTATTCGAATTAGAAGAGATAAAATGTTCTATTAAATTTGATCACTTTTGGGATTAATATGGCATTCTGAAAGTACCTTGTGTTTTGTAATGTTTAATCGAATTAATTTTTATTTTTTTTTTTTCTAAACGTTACAACTTTTTATAATTATTATTAAAATGAATAAACTAAATAAAACTTATCTAGAAGAATATGTGGGAGATTGATCCCCCCCTCCTTGGCTCATATTCATACTTCATACTTCATATGAGCTATATAAATATAATAAAATATGTAAAGGTAATAAAAAGGATTTTTTCCTCTCCAAAATCTCATCTCTGGACCGTCACTGGAGTTTATAGATGATCTTCAGAAGAGAAGTTTGTTGCAAAGATTGTTTTCAGAAGTCTTTTTTTCTTTACTTTCTACAGATTTTCCAACAACGTGTAAAAATTACAAACGAACTAATTAAAACAGTTAATTATTCCCTGAGCTAGATTTCCTTATAATCGGTTTTAGATTATACTAAAAATAACAATTTGAAACTTGAAGTTTTCTCCCTTTACCAACAATATAGCGTAGCATAGACATTTTTGAAAAAATTTACCAAAGTAAATGTAGAATTTTGGAAATCGTTCGTGACTACTCTGACCGGTTTTTATCAAATAAATATGAAATTGTCGTCAATCCATTATCACGAGTACGAAACCGTACTATAAAAAATTTAAAGAAAAAAAAGAAAAGTATTTAACCCCAAAAGAAATGATTTTCTCGTAAAAAATGAATATTTCGTTGTCGCGTAAAATGTAATTTACTACAGGTCGTATATTTATGTTAAGCATAAAACTTTTTATTTTTATTAAAACTTTGAGTAATTCAATTTGCTCGACAATTGTTTTTACAAGAAAATTACTGGGGAGTTGTTTGAGAGTCTTTCGGTGACAGTTAGAAAAAAAAAAAAAAATGCAAAAAATACAAAAACAAAACATAAAAAAATAAAAAAGCAAAATTCATCATTCAGCCGTGGAAACTGTCGTCTTTGCGAGCAGAAAGTTCATTAACGCTGTCAATCCAAAAGAATCATTCATTTTATTATCTTTCCGTCGGGAAACGTTTAAAAAATAATCACCCGGAAAAATGAGTGAGGGATGTGATGAAATAAAACTTTGCCAACTCTTACCCTGGAAACGTTTACACAAATAATGAAATGAAATTTTAAATTCAAAAAATAAGAAAAAAAGTCCGTCATTTAACTTATGACTAGATTTTGATCTAATTCGGCAAACTTTCCCAGGAAGATTTCAAAATCTATCATAAGACAGTTTTGTTTAACAATCATATTAATATGTACCATTGATTATTTTTTAATCAACAGTAATACATAAATCTATTAGTAATATGGGATAGATATTATACAATTTTGGAATATACTAATGCAAAATATATTTTCAGCTCATTTTGCAGACGGTTATGGTAAAACAAAAATAAAACAGGAAAGAAATAGTTATAAAAAAATTAGAACTTGAAAGTGAAAACAGTCAATGAAGAATCAAAAATAGTGAAAATTTCAAGTTTCTAGTCCTATATGTTTTAGAATCATTGCGAAATTATTAAAATCTAACTCATGAAATTCTCGTTTAACCAAATTTTGCTGTTTTACTCAAATTTTTTTGGCAGTTTCCCCTGTTTTTTGAAAAATAATCTCTTTAAAGTACCTACTGCCGGGATACGATTTCTGACCTAAAACAATATTGAATAAGATGTTTGGACACGTATTTTTATAAAAAGAAATAAACATCATGGTTAAAACATGAGTTTCTTCGTTTCTTGAACGCGTGGGTGTTCGTCCGCCGTAATCAGTATGTTACAATAGTGGCGGGTATCGGTAATGTTTAATATTATTTTGTTTTGATTGTATTAAATTAAGTATATTTTCGATTGTTATTTTCTTTCTTCTTTAACTCAATTAATTAAACTTAAATTGAAACTTGAGAGCATATTGTTAATTTTCTCATTGCGTGTATTATTTACTATAAAAATATGGGATACGTCTTGTTTAGCTGTTTTCATTTTCAAACTATCGCAAAACAAATAAAAATTAAATTTTAATTATGTTTCTGTTTTTACGTTCTTACTTCATAAAATAAACTTTTTTCTTCTAAATATAACAGAACTAGGTACATAATGTTTTTTTTTTTTTTTACATAATTTGACATTGAGGTAAAAATATATATTATATATTTATCAAAATTCAAAAATTCATATTTTTGAAAAAAAAAATCAATTCTGAAATTTTCAGGATTTTATAATATCATTTAAAGGTATTGTATAAAAAAAATTGAGGCTAAAGTTTAATGTCGATGACCAATTTTGACGATTTTTAATATTAAATAATTCTAAAAAAATTTCATTTTGCAATTTTTTTTCAAAATGTATATATTTTTTTATACTTTTATGTATTTTCTCAAAACAAAAAAAAAAGCTCATTTCTGCAACTATAATAATTGTTTTCGAGTTATTTAAAAATAAACTTGAAAAATCAGGAAAATTATGAAATTTTGAATTTCGCATAACTTTTACAAAAAATTTAAAAAAAAATTTCCGTTGACAGGACATCATTATATGATTAATGAAAAGTCCTGACCAAAATTCATCCAAATTAAAAGAGGTTGATTCCAATCATTGGTCGATTTGACATGGAATGACCCATATATACATATAAATGTACATAAAGGTGGGTCTTTATAACATACATTTTAATAGCATCATTAGAACTATCTGAAATAAAAAGTACGAAATTGGAGGGGCGATATAGAAATGGACCCCCTAAAGTTATAATATTCGCTCATGGCAAAATATTATGTAAGTTTATCACATCCTGTTTGATTTGTGAGCTTTTTGGAAATATTGTGACATACACAATACACATATGTCGATTTATTTGTCTCTCGTCTAGAATTTCAGGTGGCAAACCTGTAGATTGTAAAAAAAAAATTATAATAACGATTTAAAGACTTCTTCAATAAATTTTGTGTAGTTTTTCCTAAATTTTAGCAAAAGAATATCGAAAACGTCGAAAAATAACGACTTCTATAAAATACTACCTAATGTCGGATAGCGAATCAAAAAAGACGCTGGTCGAAACTTTTGGAAAAGTATTTCCATGCGAAAAAGTGATCACAGAAAAATAAAATGAAAACTTTTCTAAAAATAAAAATTTTTGGAATTTAAAAATAGGGACTGAAGAAAGGTGACCATAATTTCGAGAATTACAGTTTCGCGACCTTTTGATTTATTGAAAATGGAAATCGGCCTGGAACTTGTCGTCGTGTTGTGTCTCGTTTGATCTCGGCCGCGGTCCCTCCGTGCACAGCAAGCAAACGGAATCGTTAAACAGCGCACACAATAATAGTGACCTCCCCCCCCACTCGCCACTACACCACGTGCATAATACAACGACGTAGTATATTGGCCTATTATAATACTACTACTGAATAACATATAAATAATAAAACAGGTGACGTACATCGGTACGTAATGCCACCACAACTGCTGATCACCCCTTATATACCAGTTACCACGTATACGGTAACGGGTTCAGTGTACTCGACAGGAGCTTTGTTTTGTTGTTGTTGTTGTTGTTCACGGTGTAGTGCACACCGCGATCTGACTCGCGCGCATCCGTCTTTGACGAGACGCGGATTACGCGGGCGGCAGACACCTCTGGTAATTAGTAAAACGATTCCCTTGCGGGTAGCCCAGCCGCGTGCAAGACTATATCAGAATAACAATAATAATAATAATAATAATAATATATTATTAGACTGCTACTATGTTTTAGACGACGTGAATCTAATAAATATAATATTATGTATAAAGGTACGCCGCGGTGTATGCTGCATACAATATTGTAATCTCGTTTGTGCTCCTTCCCCCCACCCCCACCCCGACACCGGCCCGATCGCTTATTCGCCGTCTCTTCGCTCGTCACACACGCACACACACAGCCTTTGTCGTCTTGCCCTCGCTGACTTAAACCGTCGTCGTCGACGCGCCTTTATTAATAATAATATTCCGATGTACGATGTATACATACATAATATAGATATGTCACGGTGTAGAGACGCGATAGGACTTACAACGCCAACAAAGGTTAATAATAATAATAATATGGGCGTTCGTTATATAACACGTGGCGAGAACATCTGCGAAATAATAATAAAACCAACATTCTGTTTTTGATTCGAAGCGATGCCTACAAAGCACAAAAATTAATAGAAAATGTTTAATTCGGAAAAAGAATAGAATAGGGGACGCAACTATACATATTTCAAATCCCAGGATAAAATTCCCCGGAAAAAAATACCCATAGGAAAAAATCCCCTTGAAAATGTGTTGACATTCGTCGCTACGCTTCTCGTCACCGTCGCTTCGATTTGCTAAATCTATATACGTTGACCACGCGTTTGATGGACCAATTTATTTTAATACGACGTTTCGTCCCTGTAAATAACATTGAATGTCGCTTCGCTTATTTCGCAGAACTCCTCGGTACCTTCACTAGCTCGTGTCGCTTCTATTAGTGACCAAAAACATGTATGCGTTCAAATTGTCCCATCCAAAAACTGTGAACAAGCAAAAAACTGAGAAGATAAATATGGTGAATTGTTTCCTAAAGTAAAATATAATTTACAATGTATGACAGGCATTTTACAAATTTTGTTTTGTTACACGCTTTTTTTCATCAAAATATTTCATTTTTCTTGTTTTCATTTAATAGTGAGACATAAAACTGACCTAGAAAAAATAAAAATATTTTTAATAATACTTCTCATAAGCTTTAAGTAAAATTGTCTTGTATAAACTGAAGCTCCGCTCAAAACTGCGTTTTATCAAAGAAATGATTTACGGTTTTTGTAAAACTCAATACACCCACCAAATCTCATCCGAGGAGCAAAAAATACCTGTGTTGTGAAATATGTCCGTTTTTTCTTTTGCGAATACTATATGGTAGGCATATAATGAAAACAGATAACCTATTCATTTCTCACATTAAATTTGTTAAACCAAGTTCTGTTTACACATTTGTGTAAATAAATACTGCACTGTTGGCGACCATTGATAATTTGATCAGGTGTTGAAAATAATTGTTAAATCTTAAGGAAAATGTGCTATATCTACGTGTATAAGAACGAATTCACATCTATGTACGTTATTAGTTTCCATTATTCGTGCTCAGGAGATGCAGTAGTTTACATCATTACATTTACAGACACATATACTAAAACCGGTAAATATACAGAGTATCTCAGTTTGATTTGATAAATGCATACAATTTTTTTCTATTAAAAATTTTTTTTTTAACTATTATATAGCGTTACATTTAATAATGAATATGAAAATACAAATATATATATATATATATATATATTTAATAAATATTATTTATACATAATAATGAATCTCCATTTCCTTTGGTGACGGCATCATGTGTGACCTAACGGATCCATTTTGTTAATTGTTTTTTTTTTTTTTTGTATTTACTAATGACAGAAAAAGGTTCTTATGGAAGAAAAATTTTAAAAGTCTTGTGGAAAAAACTAGATATTAATTAAAATGTTAATTGTATACCTAAATTGAACGACAAGAGGCCCCCGGGTCTCCATTTACCTGTAACCTGACCTTTTTGTATGTCAAATTATATTTTATGGGGGTGTAGATATGAATTATTGTTCGGAGAAATTTATCGATAACAATAATCTCGTGCACCACGCTTACTTAAATCAATACACTATGTATTCCTGTCAATAAGTTTTAAACGATAAAAACATTGACATTGACATAATACAATAGCAGTGCAATAGTATTGTGTCTGTCTCATTAAGTTCGTGTTTTTTGTATTGTTTATAATATGTGTTTTACATTCTGAACGAAGTCGAGAAGTTAGTGTTTTTACAATATATGTTGTTTATTTTTTTTTCTGTGAACACTTTTTCGTAATGTCCAATGGTCTTGATCAACAAGTTTTTGAAACCAGAATTTTCTCTAATTGGTACTTTAAAGAGGCCATTTTTTGAATTTTTTGAAAAAAACTACCCGAAATTTGACAAAAAAGACTCGGAAATCATCATTTTTTGATCCAAACATAATGAAAATTGAATCATAAAAAGACAATAATACGAGAAATTAAATTAAATTTTTATTTTATACGGTTAACGGTTACCAGTTACCGTAAAAATATGTCCGGATTAAATCATTTAGTGGTCACCAGTGTTTATATGAACTGGCTCCCAATGAATTTCCGATTTTATGATTTATTTTAATTATTAGTTACTAATTACCAGTAACCCTTAATTTATTATCACGGCACTGCACACCATGTGTTCATAATTTCGCAATATTTGCACTTCATATACAGTTTAATTATTTAATATGGGCGAATGCCAGTAAGTTCCAATATTATCAGTTTTTGAAGTTGTGATTGCTTATTTTGTAACCTTATATCTTGAATTTAGTACGAATAATAGGTTACCACCACTAAGGGTATAGGACCATATTAATGGTAACCGAACATTTTGGTAGTGGTTAAAGAGCCTTGGTTAAATCATGATTATATTTTATTCGCAGGTATTGGAAGTGATCAGTTCTTGTGAAACGTTTATCATTCGAAGACGATTCAGTCAATTGAATTCAACACCAACGATCTATTATTAAATATTAAACTCGTATATTGAATTACGTCTTTAAGTCGTATAGGTAATACATTATGTCGAAAACATATTATGGTAATGTTTTCGTGGTGTGGTGTCTCCTGATGAGTTTCTTAGCGGATATCGTTTGTCCCGCCCATAATGACCCGGAGACGTTCGTGAAGTACAAAAATTTGGGAAAATGGCTGAAAAACGTCAGATCTGTAATGATTCACGGAGATACGATAGAATTGAAAGAATGGTTACCGACGATTGTCGATGCGGGCAAAACAGGAGCCCCGGACGATTTGGACACGATGAAAACGTATACGTTCGTGAAATGCGAATGCGCGTTTTTCGTAAACGATTCCGTGGACATCATAAACGACGCCGTGAAAGAGTGTTCAAACGATTCCGAAATCGAAAACTGCGACGAGAACAAAGACAGGATTAAGGATTTCGAATTGCTCAACGAAACGATACAACTGGTCATAACGGCGTTGTTCGAATTCAGGGACACGTTTCCGGCACTTAGGTCTGGCGAATCGTCTTTCTTGACGGCGCTATTGATGGCGAGCTGGTATATGGACGCGTTGAAATCGGTCAAAAACGAAAACGAAGGCGAATCGTTGCGGACCGCGTTGGCGAACATGAAACGCGTCTTATTACAAATAAGCACGCTCGTAGATCAATACGTTTTGGAAAACTGCAATGTCGCGAGACACTCGCATCGCGGTGGTTACAGCCGGGTGAAATTGCAAAACCAATTGGACAATTTATGCGATTTTCTAAACAGTGTCGTTTCCATCGAAGTCTTTCGACCGTACGCGATAATCGCCAAGGGCAGTTTATTGTTGGAGAAATGTGTGCGGCCAAATGTTTCGTACGAAAATCGCGATTTGGCGAGATTTTGCGACGAATATTTGACCGCGTCTCGCGTCAGAGCGACGAACAACGAGAATATGACTTTGTCAGATTTATTCGGCCACGTGAACGACTCGCATGACTTCGAATCTGTCTACGAATACATGTACGCGGTTTATAATGTCTTGTTGCAATTTATATATCGCGCGACGTTGCGACACTTGGACAGCAGAGAACGGTCGTTGAACGTCGCGGCAATTGTTGAAAAATTACGAGCGATGAATTTCCCGATAGAAATTATAGATAATTTTGAGGTCGCGTCAAGAGTGGAACGTTACGGAAATTATAGCGAGACCGTCGTCATCGATATTGTCGAGAAAATTTTGGTGCCCAGCAGCATGGACAACGTTGTACTGTTGTGCGTCGATTCGCAATTAGAAAAATTGTCTTTGTCCGATTTGATGGAAACAGTGTTTGCCGACGAGTTGAAACACTTTTGGAGGGTTTTCGATTTCCTGCGCGAAGAATGGGCGAGAAAATCGCCGAGAGTTTACGATATGTCTTTGAATTTGATCCCCGAACATTATGTCAGCACTACTGTGACGGAGAGTAAAAGAAAAAAATGCGAAGCGTTGATCGACGTTTATCTCTTGTGTTTCAGCATAACGACCGCGACCAGAGCACGTGCAAGCGACTTGGAAGGGGACAAAACGATTCTCACGGAAACTCTGTTGGAAATAATTCCTTATTTAAAAAACGAATTGTCCAGCGGTTTACGCGGAACGTTGAACAGATTGATGGACGCTGAAAACGTGTCGACAGACGATGATCTTTATAAAATATTCTTAGCCGCGATCGTCAGTTTGAATGCCGATTTCGACGACGGCATGAATACCGAAGAATCGACCGAGAAGGATCTAGTGAAATTAATATCTCGAAAACTCGAAGCGTTAAGACGACTGATGAGTAGTTTTTTGAATCGACTCAACAACTACCGCGTTCGAAACTGTCCGGTTTTGAGAGACGAAAATTCTATACACGAAAATGAATACGGTGCAATTCTCAGACGATACTTTTCGAACAAAGACGAGTTCGAGAATAAATACGGATTGATTAAGAAGAGTCCGTCGAGCGATGTTATTGGCTTTGGAAAAACGATTCCTGCGGATTCGTACGACTTTGCAAAATCAACACAGAGGGATAGTGTAATGAATTCCGAATCTTTGGGAAGTAAAATACTGTTTCGATGGCGCGGAGAAACCAAAAGTATGCGTGAAATTCTAAACGACATTTCGGACAATATTATATTGGACATACAGGATCTCGTCGATTATCAAAAACTGTATTCACGATGGATGATTTACGGATATTATAAAACGTGGTTTATTGTTATCAGCCGAATGCTTCTTGATCAACAAACGAACAACGTCTACGAGGCATTGAAATGTTTGAGATCGCTAAACGAAATCGTACTCCAGGGACCGTTCAAAAAACATGGCGAATATTTTATGTTAAAATTCAAATTGTTTTATTTCGCATATGAACACGGTGTGTACACAGAAAGGATTCAAATAGTCGATGGTGTAAAAACAGAAATAATAAGTCCGATGTCGGAACTGCTAGGAATTATAAGCGATAGTTCTGTAAGTGAGACTGATTTTCTAAACTTCTTGAAAATCGGACAAAACGGATTGCTGTCGCTCACAGAAGAAATGAAAAAAACTTTTGATACGATTGAAACAAAATTGATATATTCGGAACCACTTGTACCGAAATTTCGGTTTACAGATCCGCATTATTAATTTGTATAGTCTTTGGTAATTTTACAGTACCAACACAAACATCTATTAGTTAAGTCTACTCTTTACACCACGATTGAAGTTTTTAACATGCTTTTAAAATATTATCTTTTAAACATTTGTTGTATGATATTTATACACTATCATAGTATTTGGAATACTTTTAAAATACATTTTAAGTGCAGTGTATTCAATATATTTTAAATTAAAGATTCATTATTACAATAATTCTGAATAAGTCAATCTAATTAAGTCTATATAAGTACAAATGTTTAGTTCATTATAATTAATTGAAAACCAGTGTTAATAATATGTAATTAAATATGAAAACATTAATATCGTTTTAATTGTTGAAATTTGTACTTTAAATTATAATAATCCTAAATGTGACCGTCTAATAAACTCTTTGTGTAGTTAAGTGTAATTCATTATAAAATTTAAAACTGGTGTTCATTAAATATAATAAAGCATATTGGTATTAATGTTGTCTTAGTTCAGAGATCTTAAAAACGAAATTTGCCCATACAAAACCAATAATGTGTATTAAGAGCTAACAATGAAACATTTTATAAAAATGTGTTGCATAGGTGTAAAACAACATATTACGTTAGTTCAATACATACTACTAGTTCAGTACACACTTTTTTATTTTTCGTCTTATTTTATGTTTAAAAATTTTCGTTTAGATATTAATACTCGTCCAAAAGTTTTGACCAGCGATTTTTTGAATCTAAATTCTTCTTTAAATGTAATTTTTAAAAGTTCATTTTTTGAAATTTTCATACCATTTACACTTTCTTTTTAAAAAAGCCAACTATATGACATTTTAAATTGATATATATATATATATACTAAATTATGTACTGTTTTGTTGAAAAAATGTTCAGTGAGTGAAAATATTTTTTCTTATTTTTTTTTTTGTCCTTTTCTCGGTTAATAGTGAAATATAAAACTGACTGAGTATGCAATTACTGCAATAACAAATAAAAAATTGTTTGAACAGGCATTGTGTATATATTCGCAGCACAACATAAAAATTTGGTTGCATATTTTCCTAATGCGCATTTAAACGTTATACTGAAACGTAATTCAATCGAACCGATTCTCGCACCAAATTATTATGTAATTTTTTGTTATGCAATAATATTATTTATGAATGTATATCGTTGTCACACCGAGTTTTTCGAATTTCAAAATAATATTTTGTACGGACTAAATTTGCACGAATACAAATTTAGAGATGTAGATTCACATTTCAGAAAACTGAGAAAACGCAATGACTAAGCATGTAACTCGTTTAGAGAATAACACGAGTCCACGTAGAACAAGAAAAAACATTGGTTTGCCGGACACCCGGACTAGGTCGTATACAACGTTGTTATTGTCGTTTCCTCATTGCCCGCCGTAGCCGTCGTCTTCGTTATTATTTTTATTATTATTGTCAAACAAAAACCACATGTTCCGGACCGGGACCGGGCACGTATCGTCCCCACAGCCAGTGTAAATCTGACGTGAGCTGAGCGGAGAATTAAGAGACGGTTATGTCTGCGGCTTCGGAATGGACCAATTTCCCGGCCGCCGACCGTTTACGACGACGACACAAGTCTACTGTAGAAAAACCTCCGAGTGTACGTGGTGTGTGGTGTACGACCGGGCGAGCGGGGCGAGGAGGGTTTATCGTACGATAAAATAAAACACGAGAGGGAACAAGAAATATTATTGGAGTCGCGAGAAATAGACAATCAACCGGGGGCAGGATACACGGCTGCACCAGATGGGTCGCCGTCGTCGTTGCCTTCGCGTCTCACTCACGTCTCTTCTCTCAGCATCCCCCAACGGTCCTCGTCTCCGACGGCCTGTTTTTCTCCCCGTGTCTCCGTGTACGCGCAAAGGGCTTTGGCTCTCATAAACTCCGCCGCCGCCTCTCTAAAATTGCCTACGTCGTCGCCTCGCAACGTTTTCCTCCACACACACACACGTGTGTATACACATAACAGAGACAAACGAAAATCTCAAAGTTTACGCGCTACGGATATTGGATCGACGTGATATTATTATTATTATGACGACAAGGCCCGCGCACACCTACGTTATATGCGCCTCGAGGAGAGAACAATTTGTTTCGATCTGGGGCGACGGCTGCAGCTATGGAAGTGTGTGTATATACGTATATATTATACACGTGTGTGTGTGTGTGTGAGTACGGGACGCAAAGAGGATGGAAGTAGCGGACGAAATTTGATTTAAGTTTCGCCTTTTTGTTTAACGCTGGTGACGGCGTCGTCGTCGTCGGGGCGGTTTGTGTTCGCAACCTTCGCAACTTTAAATCGGAACGAGTACAACGAGGGGGTACCACCGGTGACTGTGCAGTTTCCGGGGGGGAGGAGGGGGGGAGTTTTTAAAATTGAAAAACAAAACGGAACGAAAAATAAAAAATGCTCACGATTTCCAATAACCGTAAAACGCGTACACGTACACGATCGCGTCGTACGTATTTTCTTCTTATGCCGCTGCACAATATCAGCTCTGGAACGCGCGCGTTTTAAACGTATTCAACAAACGTCTCGATCATTATTATACACGTGCATTATTATAATACGGGCACTGCTGCCGTCGGTATATTGAGTATAATAATATACACGTGGACAAACGTGCAGCGCCGCCAATATACGTAAGTATAATATAGAATGTGTCCCAAAAGCGCCACCCTTAATATCCTGGTTGCATATCAATATTTTTGAATCCTTACATAAATAAAATTACAATACTTTGATGACATTAATTTCAAAATTTCCAAAAAAAATAAAAAATTCTCTTAACATTTACATTTTTTATCTGCGAAAATAGCTTTTTTTCAGTACTGAGTTAGAGAAGTAGAGAAGGTTAAGTTTTTGATTTCATGATTATAAATGTTGTTAACAAAAATACAACTAATTCCAACTCAGTTGATTTTCACTAAATTTCGATAAATTTTTTTTTTATTTACCAAAAAAGTCTAATAAAAATAGCTATTTTGAAATTTTCGGAAAGTGAATTCTAAGATGTTTAAATTTTGATTTATTGCAATTTTTACAAATTTATAAAATTTAATATGTGTATAAAAAATCACGTTCAGAAATATCGATATACCACCTAGATACTAAATGTAGTAAGGGTACTTTTGGGACATATTCTGTATACTAGTAGTGTGTATCCCATAGATTCCGTTTTTATTTATTTTCGTTTTTCTCGTTTAATGAGTACAGCTGCAACAGTATTATATTATAGGAGCGACTGTACCGTATAATATATATTATTATTATGTTATTATACGTGAACTCGCGCACACTCGCATCGCGTTATTGAACTTTGGAAAATTTGTGTTTTTATAGCTCAACGGCGCGCATACTATAATCTATAAGTTTCTCAGAGGATAAAAAAAGTTTTTATCCCTGTCGTAATCACATAGTTACAGACCGTGTTTAACAACAATGTCCGCCGTAGTGCATTTTGGAATTTTATATTCGCCCGCGTCCGCCCCGTTGTATAAATTATACGCGCGATATTGCGGCGTTTAAGTTTTTATTAGACGATAAACAAACATCATAAAAAAAAAAAAATAAAAAAATAAAAAACGAAACGAAACAGAACGTAGCCGTAACGACGGTACCTTGACTGCTTGACGCTATCGAGAGATTTTCTTTTTATCATTAGCACTTTTTTTTTTTTCTTCTTTTACGATTTTACACACTAATTACCGTTTGGAAAAAAAATGTCGAAAATCTCACGTCGCTATTATGCCTGTGTACTTAGCAAACTTTGTGTTCAAACTAACGAACACCGTAAGTACGCCGCCGGCCGAGTGAGTTAATTTATCGGAGATTTATCAATATAGATTTTTCCCGCACGTATACATCGACGATTATCGTCATTTCATTCGGTTAATTTGTATTTCAGTGCTGTTACATTTCGACTGATCCGTTCTGTAGTCCAAGTTATATTTTTCTACCATATCCCTCGGAGAACTTTTTTTCAGTTCAAATTTATCTAATGCAAATTATTCGTTTCAATCGTCAACTTCCTACGGACGAAGTGTAGTTATTCATTTTTTAATATAAAAATAGTTATTCATTTTTGCTCCAGTGTAGTTATTCATTTTTTTTGTTTTTTTTTTCGTTCGCTAATGCAATAGTAAATATTACCGTTAATTATAGAATCTATTTTATAATCAATGATGTTACAATTGCAGAGGTGATTTCTCATTAGCCACAAAAGGAAAAGGGAAATCTTTTTACCGGGTGCATTAAACTCAGATTTTCAAATTGCTTCATTCAAAGCTCTAAAATAATTTTTTTTTTAAAAAAACATATGGAAATCAGTCATATTCAAACTCTGATTTAGCGCAGTTTTTTTTTCCAAAGGGTATGCCGTGATGATGTTAAAGGCGTGTCGCGAAAATATTATGTTTAATTTTGATTGAATATAATTGAATAATTATTCCTTTACAATTTACAATAATATAAAATAATTATATAAAATCTCAATAAAAGGTGTCTTGAATTTGATTTTTTAATAAAATTATGAAGCACTGAAGCAGAAAATACTCGCGAAGAAACTGGCTCTAATAGATAATTATCCTAATGACGTCAGAGAATAATTTACCAATGAATGGCTTCATTGGTAATAGGAAAAACCTTAAAAATTGAGTAAAATATTGTACAAAAATAATTTAGTAAATGATTATTCAAATTTCAATTATGTCAATACTCGTTTTGTATCTTTTTATGTAATTTTGCAACGAACTGTTTAGCTTAACGTTCTTTTTCATCGTTGAATAGTATCAAGTCATATTCACGTACAACTTTAGGTGCAGAGAGATTAAATACAACAACAGTTTATCATATCGAGTCAACAAAGTATTGTAATATTAATTATGATTATATAATAATTGACGAGTCTGCTTTCGTTCAGCATTTTAGGGCACAGAATTTTGAGGCTGATTTCAATTATTTTCTATTATTCAAACACCCCAATCCCTTTATGTAT
Organism: Stegophylla sp. TES_Ste_2020; assembly: GCA_025469315.1. Classification (NCBI taxonomy): domain Eukaryota; kingdom Metazoa; phylum Arthropoda; class Insecta; order Hemiptera; family Aphididae; genus Stegophylla; species Stegophylla sp. TES_Ste_2020. The sequence continues at coordinate 27,711 of JAIPRM010000261.1, read as the reverse complement.
GACATAGAAACCAGTTTCTACTTATAAATTTTTTTTTTTTTTTACAGATTTCACTAATTTTTCCAAAGAAAATATTATTAAGATTTATATTGTAATATGTAATAATATATTATTCATTGAAAAATTTAATTTATTTATAAAAATGTAAAACTAATTTACATTGTATCTTCTAACATTAAAATATGTGAATTTTTACATTCGTTATATAACAGGTAACAATTGTAATTGATTTATAAATTGCAATTAATTAGTAACGAAATATACAATTATAATGTCCATTGTTTTTTTTTCTAACAACTTTTATTAAAGCTGTGAATTGCTGTCACACGGTAACTAAAAAATATCACGTTTTAATGGAATTTTAACCATTTCCAATCGTTGAATCATTTATTATAATATATCAAGTAAAATCGAGTAAAACGTACAGTAAACAGCGGAGATAAATTATTTTATAGTTTTGTGATTATTGTCGCCATCTAGCCGAAACTTTCCAACTACAACACTGCGTCAAACAGCCGTATCGCACATGATGCTATTACTTGCATTTAGTGAAAAAAAAAAATAATAATAATAATATTCATAATTGAATGACAAAAAAATAGGGATTTCTCGTTGCGAAATTAATTTAAACGACAACCGTTTCGAGAAACAGCAATAAATAACACAAACAATTAAATTTAACTCTCGCTACTGAACAATAATAATTCAACTTACAATATAATAATATTTTCTCAACGTTATAACATTCCAGTAGCTGTGACACGACGACGGTTTTCGAATGTTTTTGTAACACTTAAAATTCTCATGTTTATGATAATATAGTACGTTTTATTTTTTGTATTTCAACGACGCAAAATCTAAAAAATTTTTTTACGTTAGACATCGTTATACATCGCGACCATAGGCTCAGAATTTTCGGGAATTTTTGCTTTATGCCAACTAAAAACAGAAATTTCTACTCTCCTCACTTCCCATTATAATATACAGTCATAAATAACACATTTTACATAATACAATATTTTTTTTTATGAACTATTTTTTTATTTAAAAAATTCGACTTTTATGAGTACTAAACGTATGACCGATTTTCTAATACCAGAACCCAAATTATATCATTCTTGTCCTAAGCCATATTATGATTACAAAACGTTTTTTATAACTTGATTGAAACGTCTTGCACGTAACACTAAAACTCTATTCTGTGTCGTTTAATTGAAGAAATAATTTTATCATTTCTTCAAATTTCTACACGATAACCACGAGTATCCTGTTCGAAGTGAACGCCACGGCACGAAATATGTCTGGATTTTACCACATAGTGAAATTTAATCGAATTCCTAAAAAACAGTCATAGCCTTAATTGCGAATAGCACTCAGCTGTCCGTGTCGTACAATGTGTTGCATATTAAAATTTTATTTGACTGTCTGTATTACGACCGGTTTCGTCGAAAAAGCAACTAAAAACAATGAAGAGAAAAGATCCGAGTAGAAAAATTAAAAATTCTTCAAAACGAAATGATGTAAACGATCGTTAAAAAATAAACAACGTCCGTGGAATATTATTATAATATATTGTACAGCAACAGAAGCGCAGTGGTATTTAGATTAGAATTTTAGAATTTAGAATACATACATTATAATAATTAATAATAATTAAACAATTATTCAAATTATTAATTGTATTCTAATTAAATTTATTATTTATTTTATATTTGTTCCTCATTATATTTTATTTGTATTGAACTTTAGTATTTTTCTAGAAGTAAAACCATATTCAACTAAATTTGTTCTTTTTGAGATAAATACAGAAATATTGTAAATTTCAAATTTAAATGCATATAAAAAATAATTAATACAGCCAATCTTTATGAAACTTGGAACATAGATAGAAAGGAATAGCTTTCGTTTTTTTTTCTTCAATATTAGAAAAATTAGACGTTTCTTAAGAATTTTATTTAACATTTTTTATTTTTGTTTTATAAGCATTATATAACCAAATGTAAAACTTACCGAGCTTATCTCAAAGTGGTTTTTTGTAATAATTTTACCATTGGTTCAAATTAAAATTAATCTAAGATGCTAACATCATTATCCTATTCGACGAGTGAAAAATACTTAAAATTGTCTGTCCAACTTTTCACATTTTACATGATTTTAATTGTGAAATATTTCATAAATACGTATACAATTACATGGGTATATATGTATATATATGATATTGGCCTCTCATAAACCAAAAAACCAAAACCACTGATAATAGTCGTTGAGTGTTCGATGAAAACACCGAAAAAAAAGTGAAATCCATAGTGTACACTTGAGACAAAACAATTTTCTCCCAAACAAATGCGCTTATATAACAAATACATATTATAATAATTAATTTTATTTGGAACTAAAATTAAGCGGACTCTACTCGCTTTGTCAGTCGCAATATGAAATTTTTCATTAAAAATATCCATACATGGCTATTCCTTGCTCCTCAAGTGAGACTTGGTGGGTGTGTTAAATTTTATAAAAACGATAAATCATTTCTTTTTTTGCGCCAATTATTTAAAATCGAATAATAAAATTTGGATACCAAAATTACTATTAAGAAATATACAAAAATATGCAAATAATTATAGAACTTCTTATCCTTATTCATAACGCTTACGCTATTTTTCAAATATATTTTGAGCTAAAATAAACAAAATAAATTGCGGATCGTGGGGCTGCGTTAAATTAAATTTCTCCGGGCCAGTCGTCAGCAAACCATACCACTGGCGAATTCCCTTCAAGTCGACGCTCGATCCGAATTTGAATTCAGCAGTTAAAACGGTTATAACGACTGGGAGAGGGAGAGGAGTACAGGGGGCTAATTGCATTAATGCCGTTTAATGCGTTCGTATAATACTAAATATTCTAATTTTCGCGCGGAAAATGTAATACACTTTTTCGGATTTTGAGATTGTAAATTTAAGGATCAACACCGTCACTGCGTTTATAATAAACGTATGCATATATAAACGTAATATCCGTATAATACAACCTACGCATATTATATACGGCCGAAGGGTAATTATCGTATTCCCTTTTTTACCCTCTGACATTAACGCCGTTAAGTGTTAGTTACAACGTCACCAATCAAACGGACGGGCGGATGGTGGGGAGCTCACACTTTTCTCCGGCGGTCATTAAAAATTATCTTAACGATAGTTAAATCCTCTTATATATTTTATTCGCGTGCTCTCCGGGGATTAACTCTCATTAAACGCGTCGTCCTGCGGGCTAAGTACACAAGACACCTATGTAACAACTGCAGGTGGTGTGTATTGTGTTATTGTATACGTTATCGAACGGACGAACACGATCCTACTCCCAACCCCTAAAGTGTACGTTTTATTTGCGTTTATATAGGCCCGGTTAGAGTTGTGTATAGGCGCCAAAGTATCCACAATCAAAGAAATGATTTATCGTTTTTTAAAAAATTTAACACATCCGAGGAGTGCAGAATGCACATGGTGCGAAGGCTGGTTTTTTTTTTTGTGTAGTAATTAAGCAAGTTTTATCTGTTTTTAAAAAAAATATATTAAATATATTAGGTCATTTGTACCCATGAAAACCAAAAAAAAAAAATGATATGAAGGGATTTAAGGTTGAGAAACACTGCCCTAGATGAATATGTATGAGTATAAATATATGAAGATTGGAAAAAGTCGAGAAGAGTATCAAATGAACGATAAAATATAATAATATAAAATAATAATAAAAAATGATCCTAAACGGAGCTTTAGTTAATATACAGAACGATAATAATTACCATGTATATCAAAAATTTTTAACAATTTCATAACAAAATAATCACCGTCTACTTTATTATTCGGAAGAATGAACAATTTTGCCATATTATAATATTAAATTTAAAAGTTGAATTTTTTTTTTTTCATTTACGTTTTCTTTTCAGCTTAACTTCACTTAAATCGACTTGGCTTGACTAGAATTTATTTGATTTTCTCGAATTGACTCGAGTCGATTTGATTTGATTTTTGCCCCTTTAACGAGTTCAAAATTTACATAATATTAAAAAGAAAAAAAAAATAATAAAGAATAAATAAAATATAATAATTCATTTTACATTTTAAAAATGCTTTTAAAACGAAAAACGTGAAATGTGCAAAAAATTCAAAGTATTAATAGGTGATAAAACAGATTTGTAGTTTAGTTAGCATGTAACACTCGTGGGGAAAAATATGCAAAATTCAATCAATCAATAAAAAATAATATTACGATAGCACCTCCGAATTCCGATCTGAAATAAAATATCGCAATCGCGTGACCATATTTAAGAAAATAAAATACAGGACAAAAATATTTTTCATAATATTTTTAAATAAATTATATAAGTATATGTTTTTTTTTTTTTTTTTAATTTAAACAAATGAAAACATTATTTTGAAAAACAAAATAACATAATGAAACTAAATTGATACTTTTTAAAATTTCTTCAAATCGTTTATTCATGCATATTGTATACATTACTTTCTAAAAAAACTTGTTCATTCATTTTATGATTATAATTGATCTAATGGTACCCAAAAGATTTCTAGATTCTTACATTATTTTATTCAATAATTTCATTTCAAAAATTTCAAAAATTTTAAATCAACAGTAAGTCTAAAAACGGGATTAATATGGGACAGATTTGAAATTACGGGACAAAAAGTGTCCCGAGAGAAGTTTGTTAGGACAATAGGACACAGAGCCGAAATAAAAGACAATCCTGTATAAAACGGTACGTATGGTCACCCTAATGTACGGTGTCGATCGATGACGAACGCCGATACTAGGAGGTGGGGGGGGCTGTAGGGCGTGGACAAACCTAACCGTAATCATTCGAACTGCATATCATTATAATAACAATAGTAAAAAAAAAAAAAACAGTAAATAATAATAACAATAATAATAAAAAATAATAATAACAACGCGATCACCGGCACATCCGAAACTGTCAACGGTCTTGTATACGCGCGTATCCGGGGCAGTTTTTCAGATTGGTATCGCACGCCAGCCAAATATTTGATTTCATAAAAATTCGAACCCCGGAAACACGAGCCGACGGACGTGATTTTTCGCATCACGACTCTGGCTCTTCCCCCGCCGCTCTCCACCACGCGACGGACCAATCTGCATCAACGCCCCGTCATCCAAGCACACACAATACGCGTGTATAAACGAATTTACACCGGGTCTCAGTGTACGTATTTTTTTTTTTTTTTTTTTTACCAATAAAAAAGAAAACCCGGCGACTGCGATAATGAAACGCCGGAATTTATTTCCCATATCTGTCGGCATGCTAATTGGCTGTCGGCGCCCCACACCGTCACGCCATTAAAAACGCAAAATAGCCGAGCCTACTGTTTTTTTTTTTTTTTTTGTAATTCATTTACAGCGTATATACTCTCATACGAACAACAGTACTGACGCAGAACAATACGGAGACACCAATCATTTATCGAGCGCGTTGTTTCGCGTTAATATAATGCATACGTACGTAGAGAGACGCGAATATTCCACGAGTTTATCCGGACACTGATACGAATGTTTTTGGCACACACCGGTGTAACAGTCAAATAATACCCCCTTACCCCCCCCACCCCCCGGTAAAAATACTCTAGAACAGGACCTATTTTCGTGTGTAATACGCCACACCGTGCGTAATACGAAATGCAATGTGTGTAATACGAAGTTATAAAGTATGTGTGTCGCATGATTAATTTGTAACGAACTTTATATTATTACTTTAACTAAAAATGAATTAAAATTATAATTTTTTTAAATATTTGTTTTTGATAGAGTACCTATAAAATTACCTGTGTGTATAGCTTATGTTCTAAATATAACCACCATTTTAATTTTGTATTTAACTCTGAACCTTTGATTTCAAATATCGAAACAAAATATAATAATAATAATAATAATAATAATAAAATAAATGGATTTAATAAAAATGATCGACTGAAAAGAATGATTTATAAAAGGTTAGAAACAAAAAAAATTTCATACTCCCGTTAACAAAGCTTCTTACCCATCATTACACAAAAAAGTGTGTAATACGAAAAGTGATGAAAAATAGGCGCTGCTCTAGAATCGCATCAACGGCGCTAAACGAATGAATTTTTTACGGTAATTGAATTGCCATTACTCAAAGGCGGTTGAAGTTGGACAAATTATAAATGGCTGAAAAGCCGAAAACATATACTCGAACCTGGTGTAGTTGATTTAGAGGCAAAACATAGCTTTAATGTCGACAGTAATCGAACAGTAATTTTGAAATTTGAAAAATTGATTTCAATTTCCATGTCTATGCTCAATGAAAAATTAATTTTGAAAATCAAAAAAAAAAGACAAAAATGGCTGAAAAAAATAAATACTTTATTTATTGTCATTCACACAATAAATGTACACGTACGAATATTCTCACGACAATATTATATTATTATAATAATTACAATTATTGTAATCAGAATGTCGCAGGTAGCCAGTTTATCGTTAAGATTCTATAATAAAACAAAATTTTTTTAATTTCGACGCGCTAAACGTTCATTCTGGACCACTGTGCCGCTAACGTTTTAGACATTTTATTTGTTAAACGATAATTTAAGCGTTCGTAAACTCAAGTCTAAAATTACGATCCATATAATGTATACGAAATTTAAAAATTTTTCTATTTTGAGTAGCCTTCACTAATTTGATATTTATTCTAATGGAAATACACGCTCACACGCATTAATTGTACTATCGTTGAATTGTTTTTTTTTTTTCCTTAATACGTATATTTTATAATAATTATTTTGAAAAACTTTTCACCCCCTCTTTTCACTCTTTTCATGGCGCACAACATCCTAGAACCGGCTGCACCGTGTACACTAACGTCGTATCTGTTGTTAAAGTTTATACGAGTTATTATTATTATTATTGCTATTATTATTGTTTTTCGACCGGCAATTTCCACAAATCGAGAAAACGTGTTTTCTCCTACATTACGCGAGCATCGTTATTCGCCGCTCTTTTACGACGTCATCTCGCCGAACTGCTTTCGTCAAACGCCTATACGTATAGCGGTACGGTTCGTTATTTGACAAATCGGAGTTCAACAACCGAAAAGTTTGAAAACTAGTGTAGAGTACGGATAAAGATGTCCACCGTCGTCGTCTCGTGCAGTATACGAAATAATACCATTGTTGGCTCTACTGTATGTTGTATATATATATATATATATATATATATAAATAAAGAGAGAGGGAGAGACTGAAATACCTCTAAAACTTATTTTATCTGGCGTATATTGTTATACCGATTTTCTGCTTGATGTTTCTCGTCAAAACACATTCACAACGTTTGTGTGTTTGTACGGCGTAAGACCCGACGACATAAGGTAACACACGGTACCATAAGCGAGTGTTTCAATTGACGCACAATTTTGAAATATGATGTGGGAAAAAAGAATTCTTTCTGGAATTCGTTTGTTTCCTTGAAAAGTTTTTTTTTTTTTTTGTAAAAATCTGACGATTATTATAGTGTATTAATTGAAGGTTCGGCACTGAATAGTTTTATCAAAGAAATTATTTACCGTTTCTTTAAAATTCATATATAAGTGATTCATATATAAAATTCACCTATAAGTGTATCTCGTGCAAAGAGTGAAAAATATCCATCGCACGAAGAATGCCTGGATTTTTCTTTCCGTTTCTTTTTTTTTTCACCATACGTTATCAGATGAAAACGTATTTTGTAGGAACGCGTTAATTTTTCTGAAATGTTAAACGTTCATTTTGAGACATACGTTATTTCAAAATTACGCGTTAAACGCGAACATTTAGTAAGAATTTTATTTAAAATAAAAAAAAATCACCAATTATTCCTAATCAAAGAGTTAATTAACTATTTTCTGCCCACGCACGGTCGCGTGAGTGGTGGGCGGAAACTCTTTAAATTACCGTGGACGTCATTGACGACAAAACGTTACTACATTCATTTGGAACGTATTCCTTCGTGTAAAACGGTGCTGCCACAAACACTAATCTTTTGTCAAGAATTCATAGTGAATAGTTATTCATTTTTTTTTTTTTTTTTTTTTTGTTGCTACTCCAGAGGAAAAGTAATTAAAAGAAACCTATTTCAAAACATTATCGTGAACATTAGGGTGTAGGAAATGACTGCAAACTATTCAATTTAAGACTTCGCTTTTTATATTATCGCGACAGAGAAACGTGAAAGGAAACCAAGATAACGTTATATTTTATTATGGTTTTTTCCCTGAATTTTTTTTATTCTCCTTGTTTTTTCGTACGAAAACAATATAATTCAAATTTCTAACGCGTTACACAAATTAAGTCTGCCCCGTAATCTATTCCTCAATTATCATATATATTAACATCGGTTACGTTGGAAATTCATTATTTAAGATCTCATATACTTTATTAAACTATCAATTATTTTAAGAAAGAAATTCTTCAAAACAATACTATTTCGTTCATGGATGTCATTTTAATGTTATTATTATATAAGATCAATTTTCATTATTATTTTATACTTGATTTATTCTGCACATTTTATTCGTATACATATTATAGACTAGTTAAATTTTCATTTTAATTATGATCAGTCGAATCAATTAATAACTCAATGTAAAACTTACTATAATCACTGAATCTGCACCCTAAAATGTTTTATTGCAGAGATTATTTATCGTTTTTTTTTTTTTTTTTTTTTTTAATATTTCAGCTCTCTCATATAGAATATTATCTAACTAGTGGAGTAAAGAAAGCCCGTGATACGAAGTATGTCCAGCATTTTAAACATTTGATACATTCAGTGATCTCTCACGAAATAGACAATGCAGTTTATGATCCTCTATTTTCACAATGAAAAAAATTAGCCCATATTTTTATCAAATACCAATATATTTTAATTCATGAGAATTTATCATATAATGTATAGGCGGGTTTGAAAAACAAAACAAAAAAAAAATGTTTTTTTGTTGACATAATATAAACTAACTGTAAACTTTTTTTTTTTTTACTTCAAGGCGAATATTGTCATAATATTCTATCACACATTATCGCCTAAATAAAACTTTAAAACAAAGCTTGTTTCGATTTATTCAAAACGTTGTATACACGTCATGTTTAAAACACTTAGTAACCCTGCTAATTTACTGTAAGTTATTACATTGTTAAAGGGTTAAATTAAAAGAAAAATCAGAACTCGATTGTGGTTTTGTGGTTTTAGTGTGAACCAGTGGCGCTACCAAGGGGGGTGTTTTAAGTGCTTGGACACTCCCCTTAAACCATATTTACGGAAATTTTATTCAATGAGCATTGAAAAAAAAAAAAAAATGTTTTTAACTATATAATATTATAACCTTTACTAATATTCAGAAATAAACTTGAAACATGCTTTAAAAATTCATACTGTTGAATATGCGACGCTACAAATAACGTTATAAAAATATTAGCTCGTAGAAAAGGCCCGTAGATTTTGCTCCGTGAAATTTCTAACTAATGAATTCTCGTGTAATGTCCATTTACATTTTGATAATAATTTTGTATTCAAATAATTATAGTAGAAACTTATAGGTGGACAACCCCGTTGAAAAAAAAAGACCTAGTTGCCGCCACTAGTGTGAACGATAACAATTGCGGTCATTTTACTGCGGTGGTTGTGCATTTACGCGTTTTTTGGTTAAGTACACATTTTGCACCATACTAAAAGTAACCCGCGACGGCATATTGTTAATTCATATCATTTTTTAATGACGCGAGAGACTATAATGTGTACAGCGATCCCGCGTGTACGGAAATATTACGCAACGTCGTCGTCATCGAAATACGTCGAGCGTCTTGAATTACAGCCGAACGGACCGAACAAATTAGCATTTTAAGTGTCCCGTGGTTTCCGAGTAGTTTCAAAAGTGTTTAAGTTTTTGGGTTTTTTTCCACCCCGTCTTCGCGCGTCCCCGAAATCCGACGATAAAGCCGGGTTGACTTTAATTAGCACGAACTTAATAAGGAATAATGTTTCGGTTAACGGAGTTGAAAACTTTTGGCCGCGCGCGCGTGCGCGTGCAGTGTCTCTTGAATGTTAATACCATTTTGACTAATTCATTGAAGATTAACACCTCGCGCGGGAGACGGCCGGTGTCTCTTTTTCGTAATTCTCGGCTCTCGGAGTTTCTCCGCTGCCACACCACCGGCGGATTGAATGGGAAACAAACAAGAAACAACAATAATAATCAGAACGAGATGGGTAATTCCGCCGCCGCCGCCGCTCTCTTGGATGGGATGGGTGGTGTGATGATATTAAAAAACATAACACATCCGCGGGGGAGAAACAAAAGCGAGCGTGGAAAAAGTTTTTCGAACGTAATGATTCTACATAAAAACAAATAAAAATAAAAACTTTCTTCTTCCACTCAGGTGAGACGGGGTTAAAGTGTCTTTGGCTTTGGAGGATGCTGCGCATAATTTCGTACGAATTCGCCAGAGCACACTTCTACTATACGCATTATAACACTACTTATTGTTAATCCCCGAATATTCATAATAATTATTCGAATTCTTTTAAATAATATCCCGTCTCTCTCACTCTCTAGACCCTCTTTTGAATTTCACGGTAGAATAATATTTAGCGAAATCGATCTGGTTTTTTTTTTTTTTTTTTTTAATGAGGGAGAGAACAGTTTAACCTTTGCGTCGTCTCCGTTCGCATAATTTAACTCCGCCTCAATGTTTCCATCAATTTTGACAAAATCTCACAAGCCGGTGGCTTTTGTGAGCCGCCACACGAAGAAAAAGTACAAAAGAATGAACAATTTTTGCTTTTTTTTTTGTGTGTGTGTGTTTATACTTATCGTTCGAGCAGGTCTTCTAAAAAAAACATTAAAAGTTCTAATGTGACATATTTGTGTTTAGATCACAATATTTCACGATATATGAGCTCCAAAAGCCGTGTACCCTCACCAAATCGTCGAAAACTTGAATTAAAAATTGAGATTATACACTTAATGTTAACAATACCTATTAAAAATTTCAATAACTCATAAAAATTATCTAATATTAGATAAATGTTTTAGACATTGAAATGCGATGAAAATTTTTTTTTTTGAAGTATTTGGTACACTTATCGACTAACTTAGGAGTCTACGTGGAGTGATTTATTCTGGAACAGGCACGTAAAAATCAAAGGATCAGATGATCCACAATAATTGAATAGAACACTATGTGAACCGTAAAAGTTTTAATGACATTTTTTTTCTCTATATACAAACAATCATCAAATTTACTTAGATAAATAATAAAAAATTATAAACCTTTGGTTTATTGTAAATTTAGAGACCGTGGGCCACGGTCTCATAATATGCTTGTCCTTGAATAACCTCTCCACCCTCCAAATAAAAAGTACATAACATTGAAATCCGGGCCCTACTTATAATAAACAAAACAATTCAAACCAACAACATTTTGAATGTGCAAAATATGTATTTATTTATTTTATTTTCTGCCCCCCTCCCCAGGAAAGGTAAATCTTATACAATTAAAAAAAAAAAAAACAAACAATTTTGAGACTTGGAGTGGTTTTAAGCTAAGCTCTCCAAGTCCTCCTAATCGAGCCTATTGCACCGATGAAAATTACTAAAACTCTATTCGACCAAATGTTATAAAAAACAAAATTTCTTTAATGATGTTTTGAGTTTTGAATTTTACACTAAGAGCTTTTATAGCGTATAAATATTCACTGAAAAAAATTACAAAATGACCAAATAACACTGAAAATATTCTTAAAACGAAAAAACAGCAATAAATACAAGAAGAAAATGCAAAACAGAAGTTCTACTTTTGAAGTATATAGAAATTATGTACCTATACTTCAAATGCATTGTCCTTCATCACCCGGAGAAAAAAATATGCAATTTACATTGAAATCCGGGCTCTACTTATCAATTATTCAGATGTTTAAGAGGTAAAATAATACGACCCTGCGATATTTTGTACTTTACGAATGATGTTATAGTAACAACCCTTTCCATACCAATTCAATTTACACGCGAAGTCCATGCGTGTACGAGACTAACATTCGGCCAACCGTTTTTTTTTCCTCAAATAGTCGTATTGATTAATTATTTATTTCTTCAAAAAAAAAAAAAAAATTGTTCTGTAAAACACTGTGTTCAAACGAAACGTGGCTAAATAATAAAATATAATATGCGGACGGTCTGCAAAAGTCGGACCGGCCGTTTTGAAAATATAATGGACACATCCCTCTCTTCTGTACGACACGATTTTACTATTACCATAAACGTTACAGTTTACAATCGTGTTTTTGTTCAGGGGCTGCTGACGCAGGAGGACGCCACTCAGCGCTTTTGTGCCAAATGTGATTTAAAAAAAATACATAATAATAGTAACTTATTATTCAAATACAATAGTGTATTTAAATTTATGATTTAAACTTTAAATATTTATGGTTCAAACTATGTGTAGACCATAGAAATTATGTCGTTGTTCGTGTCTCCTTCCAAAAAAAAAAGCATTATAGAATTATTATCATTGATTATAGAATTTTGCTCTAACTAAAAAATTTTGTTTATTGAAACCATTAAAGCAGTTTCAACTTCCATCTACTTTCGGTGCAAAAAATAACTTTTAATTTTTTATCCCTTCCTTTATTTTTGTTTTTCCTTTCCATTTTAATCCCACACATTCAACGAAATTTACCAATAAGTGTAGTAACACAGTTTACTATAACACTACTACAGTACCATTTACTTATACAAGTACAACTAACACTCTAGTAGGTACAAAAAAATTAAATAAACTGGTTAAACGGTTGATATAGTCACATTCGATTCAGTTATTTACTTTTGTCCATCGTAACTAAACACAAGAGTACTCTATTTTAACTAAGTTAATTCGTTAGAATGATCGAATACATTTTTTTTCATAATAAAATATTATTTCTAATGATTGATTATCTTTTGTTATAAATAAATAAAGAATACTTTTTTTTAATTCATTTCTTAACAAAAAATCGAATACTCATTGTTTAGAATACCTATTTTCAAATTAAATAACTCAAATTTAAGATTTTTGTTGTGAGCGAAGTAAAGCTATTCAAAATATAACATTAAATAGTGTGTGTTATGTTTTAATTAACGTGTATTTATGAAATTTATAATTTAATAAGTGTTATGTCATATTAAAAGAAGACTGTATAAAAAAAAAATTCAATGTTATTGTTTTCAATTTTTTGGCAATTCACATAGCACGGTGAAGTTCGGCCGTTTGTATTTATATTACAAAATTTCACTAGAATCGGTTTTATATCAGAATAAAAGGAACTGATATTTTTTCCTTTCAATTCAAATCGCGTTACGTAAGAAAATAACATACGGAAAACCTAGTTTTTACAGTAATTTAAACTTTTCGTCAATTCAAAATTCAAAATTTCGCATTTTTACTGCCAAATAAACGGGGTAAGCATGCTTAATATTTATCTCCTAGTATATGTTTCGTGAAAATTGAGGGTTCACGACAATTTTGCACGGTTTCGGGATATGGACAAGCGCCTACATTACAAAATGACGGTGATGTCATTATCCTATGAATCGATATTTTATGTTTTTGTGGAGAGTAAATCGAATCAAAAACGTCACTTAGGGAACAAAAGGAATAAGGGGAGTCCGTTACCGCCACCGTCGTCGCATCGCCTATCTGCCGTCGCCGACCGTGGTGTGACCAAATCCTCGTGGCGTTTACCGCCAACCGCTTAAGCATACCGCCCGCCCCTTAGTAACAAAACGTGTACGTCGTGAGCATTTTTCGTTTTTTTTTTTTTTTTTTTTTTTTTTACAAATACGATTCGAATGCTTCGCATAATAATAACAATACGCGTATAAACACAGGTGTTTATTATATATATATATATATATATATATATATATACGCCGCCGTGTGTATACACAACGTGCGCGACAGATTCACGGGGAGGGGATGGGAGGAGAAATACGACGGGCGACACCGGTGAATTCGATTATGTACCACCTAGAGGCGATATTTTTATTTTTATTTTTTCCTTACTTTTTCCGTCCTCCGCAGTTGTGTACGTCGGATTTCCCTTCGGATACAAGGCGGTTACAATCAGGTCACGTTTATAATGAAACGGTCAATTTTATGGAGGATAACCTCCTGCCACCACCGCTCCTCGCGCGGCCTAACCAATATACGACGGAGGGCGGGAGGGTGGTGCAGGACGACAAAGTCGGAAAACGATGAACAGACGACGTGGGGGATGCGGGGGTGCGGGGGCGGCGGCCAAGTCGTCGTGCGCCGCGGAGACGGGCGGATGATTGGCTGTGGCGGCGCGGGGAGGGGGAGGGGTGGCGGGTAGCAATGGTCGTGAGGATTGGGATGCGCGCGCGAGGAAGACGACGACGACGACGACGACGACGACGACGATGACTCGGCGGGGTGGGAGGGGTGTGTAGTGGTTGCGGAGGGAAGGACAACGCGGCGCGAGTATAAACCGTATTTGGTTATTGCTTTCGGGCGGCTGGTGGCACGTAAGGGCGTTTGTTTGTAATGGAAGCGAAACTGTCCCCTTAAATAAGGTTTATCATTAAATTTATTGGCATTATCTTATGAGTCAACTGCGCGTTTACGAAACGTCCCGCCCGGCTGCTGCCGCCACCGCCGCCGCCCCGTTCTCTCCAATAACTCAAACCCATTTGTTTCTCTCTCTCTCTCTCTCTCTCTTCTCGTTCATTCTTCCTGCCTACACCTACTCCTGTCTTTCACTCCTCTTTCTCTCTCTCACACCCTCAACCCCTATCCGATTATTTCTCTCTCTCTCTCTCTCTCTCTTTCGTTCTCTCGTTTCTACTTCATTACTCTCTCTCTCTCTCTCTCTCTCCAGCACACACACAAACACACTCGTTTTACCATTTTCTCTCGTCCGCGGCGCGTGCAAACAATCCGCAACATTAAACTGATCGCGCGCGTTCACATAGTACATAATACACAATATACGTGTATATAATATGTACGCCGTACGTATAGTAGTTTTAATTATTTGAACACACACAAGACGTGTTGTGTACCAATCGAATTTAATCTCGGCGTTTAAGTGTCTGACTTCCCCTGAATCCTTTCCCCGTCCCCGGCGCCGCCGCCCTTTCTCCTTTTGGTGAGCCTCCCCGCCCGCCGCCTCGGGGATAAACATGACAAATGCCGCCGCTTGTTGTATATCTCTCTCTCTATAAACACGAAAACCTACTAAATTAAAACGGGGGGAAAAAAATTACACCGAGTGTGATTTGTGCGGCCGTCATCGTGAGTGTGTATTATAATATCACTACGCCGGTAAATACACTCGCACACATTGGCGTGTCGTAATCCCCACACGCATAGCACTAGAGTAAATATTATTATCATCACACATTATTTACACGTCAATTATTATTATTATTGTTACGAATCGCGCCAAAAGTACGGTTTAGATTAAACAAAGAGAATTATTACTATCGTGTGTATGTATATTTACATAATGCGTAATAAATAACGGCAAAGATTGTGACAACATGTACTAAAGCGTGTAGTGGCGTTTAATAACGCTGATCCTTCTTAAGGCTCTATCCACTATAGAATAGACGCTATGGGCTATACAAAGTCACCCCCAGATAGGGAAGCGATATTGCTCCCCCCCTGGAATTTCTAAAATATATTTTATCGATTTCCGTATTTGATGAATCGATTTTACGAAACTAGAAAACCCCAAATGTATACAATTATAATAAATAAAATATTTTTAAACCGTTTTATTAATAATGCAACGAAATGTTAATTTATATATTTAATTTTTTCCTAAACTCTAAGATTATAACATTTAACATTTTATAATTTAGTAAATCCCGTCAGCACGATGTTACAGTACAAGTGTTAGATAAATAATAAATACCTATGTAAATAAGTAAAAAAAATTTTTTAATTTTTTTATGTGGCCTTTGATGAAAAATTTCAAAAAATGTGGCCCGCTTGGTTAAAAGGTAAATTATAATGAGTTTTGATTTTTATCCCTTTTTATTCTGTTCACTATATACATAAATATTTTTGTTGTTTTCATTTTTTTTTTTTTTTTTTTTTTTGACAAAAATGTATCCTGCTTTTGCGTGAACATTGTAATCTTTGTGTGTGTGGATAAGTTAAAAAGTAACGTTTAAACTTTTGACTTCACTCAGACGTTATTTTCTTTAGAATTCGTAACTATCAACATCTTTCACGAATTAATTCATATTTTAAATGAACTTTAACAAAACTCGGTTAATTTTTCAAGATAACCTTACTTACACTGGGTAGTTAAACAAATCGGTTAACTTGCGTAACTTTCAAAATTCTCCGCAATGTAATAACGTGTTGATGCTATGCGGTTATAGACTGTATTTCGGGGTGGTAATTGTAATAAGGCGGCTCCGAGGACGTTTCGGCGTAGGGGTTGTTTGCCGTCCGGGTAATTGGGCCACTATTTAATTATTTTTATGAACACGTAGTCGGAGCGCATGAGTCGTGTAGGTCTTATCAATGGTACCTGATAAAACATTAACTGACTTAGGACTTAACATCTGCAGGTGACTTAAGAACGGGTTTTTTTCGATTCCGTCGATTTTTACTGATGACCTACTGTTTTCACCATTGATTTCACCGGTATAAAAATGAAACTATAATATTTTCGTTTTCATATTGGGTGTTTTTTTTTTCGAAAAATAATTTGAGGGATATTTTTGACGAACTCCGCGAAATAAGCGTGTGTTCTAACAGGGGCTTACGAAAGGACTAAGGGAAATTTTTCGAATTTCACACGATAAATATTTTTTTTTTTTATTTCAAATCGAATTTTATAAATACATTTATTGTTTATGTTTTTTTGTTTTTTTTTTTTTCATAAAATAAGAGCATTTAACATCATTTTAAAAGCGATTTTCTGAGCATATTATATATGACATTTTTAAACAGATTTGACAGATTTACTGGTCAAAAATTTTGGACAGTTTCACTGTGGTTTTCTATACGGAAAAGTATTTGTAGAAAGGGAAAATATAAAAAAATTAATAAATAAACATCATTCGCTCCGCTCAGAATGTAAAATTTGTTTTTTCTCTGATATTGTCAAAGAGTTAAGACTTGTTTTTTTTTAGAACTTGGCGCGTTACTAAAAAACTTTACCTTGCAAATGACAAAAAATTAATAAAACTACAGTCGGTGTTTGACGAGTAAAAATACGATAGAATACGATTAAGAAATAATTATACACGGATAAGGGAATTATACATGAATGCGTATCTACAATAGTTATTCGACCGTTATCGGAATTAATTATCCAAATTTGTAAAAATTATTTTTTGAAAAATAATAAACGATTAATTTTTAACAACACTGACATTCGATGAAAACACTTCGAAATGCCGTGTGTTGAACCGATGGAAATTTGAATTGTTCTTAAAATTTTACTCCGAACGACCGAGTGTACTTAAATGTGCTGTTTTCCATTCGAATGACTTCGAATCGTCAAAATTTTCAAATAATCGAGAATCCTCCTTACCTACTGAATTTTACGCGCGACGAGAAGAGCGCGCCGCAGCAGCACTATAGCAGTATCGGCAGGTGTATTGATTAGTAATAACGACGTTGGATTAAACGACCGTCAAAGGGTGGTGGCAGAGGAAGATAGGGATTTTCGTAGGCGGTGGTGGTGGTGGTGGTGGTGGTGATGGTGGTCGAGGTGGCAGTAGTGTCGTCGTACTACTCTGTGTTCACTTATCGTGTGCAGCAGGTATTCGCGTGTTTAAGACTCTGGCGATACGATTTACCCCTAAAAACGTCGTCTCGCAAACGGTCACTATGTGTATTTTATACAGGATACCTAAGTGTATTAAATATATATACATATTTTTGAGTGTGTTTGTATACGAGTGCTTACGCGTAGGTAGATACTTCCCCGTATATACCACTATTATACACGATTGAAAATGCGTGTGCACGGACCCGGATCGTCGGGCAGAGAGAACGGCCGGGGTCGGAGGTATTATTATTTTGAGGGCGCGTTTTTATTTCGGCTTGAAAGTTCTCCGTAAATGAAACGGTGACTTTTTCCAAAACGACTCCACGGTCGATCGGCGAGTGCAGATAGTAGTGTATAGAATTCCGTCCAAGCCGATCGTCGTGCATTATACACACGTGCGCGACTGTAGCGTTCTCGACGGCCGCGCAGGAAACCCAAAACACTTATGCGACATATAAAAACAAACGATTGTCCGACCCTGGAGACCCGAACATATTCTCCACCGTGTTGCCGCGTTATTTTTTTTTATTCCGTGTCCGGAATGACACGCGACGAGCCCACCCCGCAGTGGGGGGGGGCTCTAGGATTTGTTTTATTTTTTGCACTTGTAAATTTAAACAATTTAAAAAAAAAAAAAAAAGATAATAATTTAAAGAATAATATATTAGAATCCTGAAATATTAATAATGACAGCTCTGCAGAAGAAACCGAACAGAACTAATAATACACGTGAAAGTTGGAGCGAAGGGTTCCCCCATCTCGTGAGGTATATTATATTTATTTATTTAATTTTAATATGGGACGTGTCCAATTACATTGTATAACGACTTGACATTATACGTAAGAAAATGGGCAAAAATGTATCTTTGTATTTAGACATTTAATTAATACTTATTACTGCTGATGTGATTACGCGAACAGTACAGTCCGGACATCACGTCGTCAATAATATTCAAATACAGAGATACATTTGCCTGGGTCGTTAATATGTTAATTTTTAATAAAATGTAGTAATTTAGCAAGTCCCTAATTAAAAATAAATAAATAAATATTTCCCACGAGATGGCGAAACCTATTGCTCCGTTTTCCACGTGTATTTATTAACACAGCGCGGTCATATATATATATAGAGATGATATTATTAACGTTCCACCGGAATGATGTATTAGCAATAGCGATGGTATTCTTCTTAAAATTGATTTTTTTATTTTTTTAAATCAACAAGTTTTTTTTCATCCAACAGAGGACTAATATTTTAGGACTTTTTACCAAGAATTAATTTCCAAACATGTCACTTGAACATTTTGAAGTAATCGAGGGTGGAAAATTAAAAATAAATTCTCAAATGGTTTCAGGAACCCCGAGATTTTGTCTCCAGTCACTTGTCCTATCTCGCCTCGGCGAAATAGGTTTTCGATTCCCACCGAGACTCGTACACGTGAGACGTTCGTCGAAGTCGTGCGCGGTACGACACCCGGAACACCCTGTATACAACACCGGCACTCATTGTCGAGGTTCCCCGGCGAGACGAAAAAAACCAGTCATTTACGTGTATATACTGTATACAATACGTATATCAACACGTTTTCTCGTGTACTTTGTCGTAACGGCCGGCCACTCGTCACTCAGCCAGGGGCCGTTTGTTGCCAATTATTATCATCGTTTATATAGAGCCCGTCCGTCACGTCGCTGTCCCCACGCCGACGACGCACTTAACCCGACAACGGCGACGTACATAATAATAATAATAATAATAATAATATATTACGATTATTATTATTATTATTATTATCACCATTATTATACTCCACTACGCCTTTTCTCCTCGTCCCGCCGTTAGTGTTTATTATTAGTCTTTTTTTTTCTTTCTCCCCTACCCCCCCTCACCCCTCTCCCACGATGGAGCCGCGTTTTTATTATTATTAAGTCCGACGTCTGTCAACGTATTCGCCGAGCTCACATTGCTGCTGCTAATGGACCGCCGCCGCGCCGCCCGTCTCTTAATTGAATCCTTTCAAGGCTTATTACGTGCCATTATCTTTAACTCCCCACGTGTATATATGTATACGGCGCGGCGGTGCGAGTAGCACGCGGACCGATCTCCCACCCGCGGTGGCTACGGCAGCTGTGGCCGTGAAGTCCGCGCAAACCCGTTAAGCGCGATCGCCTTTTAAAAACAAAAGGTCTGTTGATGCCATGTCCGGCGGCGCGAACCAGACGTTTCGCGCGAAATTAATATTGAGGCACGCAGACCGCTTCACGACGACGACGACGACGACGACGCGAATATGATATTAATAATGTAAGGGCCGACAAATTATATAACCTAACCTAATAATGTGAAAAATATTTTGGTGCAAGAAAATTTGAAAAAATATGAAAAAAAATTTGGATAATTTTTCTCGTTATTTTTATGCCCTTCCTTTATTTATTAGATAAAAAAAGTAAAGTAATGTAAAATAAAATAAAATAAAGTAAAGTAGAGTATGTAGCAAAGTAAAGTAAAGCAAAGATAAGTAAAATATAGACAAGAAAGCCGGACATACTTCGCACCACACTGGTATTCTTCACTCTACGAGTTAGATACTCTTGTTGAAAATTACGACTTTTATTGTTTTTTATATTATTAACTTCCTTTGTTCAGTATTTTCTCATTGAAAAATAATGATTTATCGTTTCTTTAAATTTCTACTCGCCTACCAAGATTATCTGATCCTATAATCGAAGATTACCCTTTGTGCAAAGTATGTCCGGCTTCCTTCTCTATACTTTACTTATCTTTGCTTTATTTCACTTTATTTCACTATATATTCTATTTTACTTAACTTCACTTTACATAACTTTATTTTACTTAACTTATCTTTGCTTTACTTTTTAAATAAACATACACTATGAACCAAAAACATGTAATGATACCCATTTACCCCGCATACAGTTCTGCAAGGAGGAATAATATAATTTTGATTTTTTTGGTATCAATTAAATTGCCTAGAAATCAATGTTTTTTTTTTTATGATGTAATTATGGTTATGTCGGAAAGAAAAATAACATGCTTTTCAACTATTAATACAATATGAACAGATTTATCGATTTCGATACTACGGATATTCTTCGTTCTCCGGTTTATAATATACTCTTGATGGGTGTGTTGAAAACGATGACTATTATATTGTTCATTATATTATTAACTTCCTTTGTTCAGAATCGTTTTTTTGCAAGAAATCGTTCCTTGAAAATTCTACACGCACACCATGATTATTTCACCCGAGGAACGAAATAAAATTCGTGGTTCTAAGTATGTCCGGCTTTTTTAATATTTTATTCATTTAATTCGTTCCATATTAAATGACAAATGTACATACGAAATTCACGCCAAAGGTTCCATTGTTTATTTATTGTATTGCAAGTCGTTTTCCATTTTATTCATCGATAGCTGGTAAACAGCAGGTACCGAATTTTATAGGTCAACAACTGTTTCCAAATTGTCCTCACTTGCTTGTCTCATATTAGAAAAAAAAAAAATTCAACCAGTTGCCTGCAAAACGAGTATACCTACGTGTTTTTTTACAACTTACGATAATAAATTATTGTTAGAACCTAGTACAATAGCTGATTACTCCGAAAACAATACGAATACGTTTTTTGGTTTAATACACAAGTGCTAAAAAAAAAAACTCATATTGTCTGAGAAACTAATGGGTTAAATAGTATCGAAAACATAATTTAAAGAGCCATATATCCTAATGAAAAACATTTAAAGACACCCGAAGTATATAAGCCAATAATAATTATTTGTGTTAACTTAAAATCTACTGGACATGAAGTCAACGATTGTATTGATAATGGTTTTTTTCGCTTTGCACGTCAACTATGTAAGTATAATTATTTCTTTAAGAACATTATAACTCTATAAAATACGACTTTTATGTCGTTTATGTTAATTCATTAGAATGAGACTAAAGCCCCGTCCATTCCAAGGAAAAAAAATTGTGGCATACATTGTCGCCGACTATGTTTCCGATGTATCTGTGATGTTTAACGCCATAAGACGGGAAGCGTCTAATAAAACGTTGTCGGCAACAAATGTATGCGACTATGTTTCTTGGTATGGACAGGGCTTATTATGGACCGAATCTTACCCTGTGAATTGAGTTTCTTGCACTTTTTTCAACCATGACTGACGAGAGATGCCACGATAAACATTTATCATTAGTGCTAATTATGTTAAAATGCATTAATGTTTATTTACGATAATTAGAGCCGCTTTACATTTTTTTAATTATCATGTTTTTATTGTATTGTAATTTGAAATTATTTATGGAATATTTATTAGGTGTATGTGAATAAATGAAAATAAATTTTCATTCTTCGTAAATGTTGTATGTCAAAATATAATGTTTATTTCAACGTTTAAGTTCAATTCTTCGAAATTTAATAATTATTATTGTGTATTATTTTAAGTTTCGCTCAGAATCGTTTTGTTGAAGAAATTCTTTAAATTTCAACGTACCCGTCATGAGTATCCCACCCGTGGTGAAAAGAACCCCCCCAAGGGGCGAAGAACACTCTATTTTTTACGCGAACACTTTTTCGAAAAGAAATACTTGTCTAAATATTCATAAACTGCAACGAAGAAATACATAACGAAAATTTTTAATAAAAACAGTAAAGTATACTTTATACGAAATATCATAAAATCGAATTTATTAGTTTAGTTGTAACTCCAAAACTAATTGTATAAGAAACATGAAATTGTTCACTATTATTATCTAAAGCTAACCGAAGATCCGCTCAGAGTCGTTTTGTTAAAGCAATAATTTATCTTTTCTTTAAAATTTGACGCAACTTTCAAGTGTATTCCATTCGATCAGCGATGAATGTCAATGGTGCGAAATATGTCCGTCCTTTTATTGTTTAATTTTGATTGTGATATTCAATTTAAAAATATACCGTCATTATGCAATTTATCATGTTTTACTTAATTTTGTAATAAGATGACGACTAAAGAGAAGAGAAAGTTCCTTTGCTTAATTTATTAATAATATTTTGCCTATTATAATAAAAATATATTTCTAATTGATTTTATAAAAATATAATTTCGAGCGGATATTTACTCTTGTATAATTCAGAATTCAGTAAATATCTATATACCCATGTCAAAAAATGTCTACAATATTTTAGACGTTTCCATTGCAGTTGTAATTCAAAATACATTCTTGTAATATCCATTTTTATTTTTTTTAAATTCGATTTTCAAATATGTTTTATTTTACTGGTGCAATTTAGGCCTTTAGCAATAACATCAAAGTCACTGACACTTAATGTTGTTTTTTATTATTTCATACCAGTTCGACGGAAATCCATTTGACCCGGGTTTCCAGTTAATTTTGTAATTTATGAGTTATCACGATTTTCAAATTAAATGTAAAATTATAAATTATTGCATTATTTGATACATAATATATATTTTAACAGACATGCTCACTGGAAATTATTTTATGCCTTAATGATGAAGTCGTTTCTGATAACTTACGAAAATCAACAGTTTCCATTATCCCAGTAGTACTCATAAGAAATTTAGATGAAAATCCTCTTAAAATCCCAGACACCAAGAACATGTTTATACAATATTATGACAGCGTTGAGGTAAAAATGCTACTTGTGATACCTGCTGATAAATGTCAAGCCACTGATGATTATTTAAACAGTATTGACTCAAAAAATATTGCTTATCCGTCACTCTTCGTTTTCAAAAGTGCTATATTGGTACCTCAAAGATATTCCAATATCACCGAGCACAGCATGAAAGATGCACATAAAAAAGTTTTGAGTTGGTCAATGCCTTCAAGGATGCCATCAACCAATCTCAATAGTATTGATCCACGAATTATCATGCCAAGACGGGATCAAACCCGGTCGGCTGCGGAGGCGCAGACCCCACCGAATACCCGGTTCACCGGCTCGACGTTCCCGTCCAACCAGCCATCCAACCGAACTGTCGGTGATATGGGAGGGTGGCAGTTGCAGAGCATGAAGACCGTCCGGCCCGGAAGTCTCAACTCGAGACAGCTGCCACCAATGCATGTGTGGCCTCCAACGAGAACCGAGTCGTCCTTCGGTCAGACGAGTGTGTCGCCATACCGTCTGGCAGGCTTGTCACAGACCTCCGCCGGTATGACAATCCCGCCAGCCACCAGCGACATCCGCGACGAAGAACCTGTTGCAATCAATGGATCCGTCGTTTAAACTAGAGGAAGAGTCCACCCGCGTGACGCAGAACCCGTCGAGTGGCACGGAACAACGGCAGAAGAGAGAATTTCGTAATTTTCTCGATTCAAATGATACTCCCGAAAATAAGAGACGAAGAGCGGCCGGAGGATTTTCAAGTTACAGAGGATAGTCGTTATCAGACTCAACGTAAAACAAAAAGAGGGGGCGTAAATCCTCCGTTTTATTTAAATTCAAAATTCAAATAAATAAAATATGATCTGCTATAATTACGCGGTTTTCATTTCTCTCTAATCCGTTTTTCACTCGCACACATTATTTCATTATAGAAACCTTTATATAATTCATACCGACATCGTAGTCTTATTTTTCTAATTAATTTACACCATATCAAAAGAAAGACGTGTAATTAGGTTTCACTGTTTTGATTTCTTATGTTTTTTTAACAAATCAAACAAAGTCTCCGTGTTAAACATTATTTTCATTGGGTATTAGACAGTAAAATTGCATAAGACAATCTTTAACACTTGGTTAACGTTTAAAAAATAAAAAACGAAACTATAAGACAGTTAAAATATGATTTGAACAAGAAATTTGCCTCCCTAGGCAACTTTCTTACTTCGCTTGATGCCTGACCACTGAATACAAAGATTGAGCACCAATTATGTGCGTGAAATTTTTATCATTAGGTACGTCATTATCATCAAATCCATTTTATTTATCTGAAATTTTATTATACCACACGTTTGAAAATCTTCGCGCAGAGCACTCTGTACTTTATACTCATGCATTTGAAGTGTTAAGTCAAAAGCTGATAAAGCGCAAAAAAATTATTTTTTTTTTCAGTACATGTTTAGAGTCGCCAGTAATATTTTAAAAACTAATATTTATCACTTATCAGCTGGGCTCATAAATTGTAACATTTGCATATTTTTTTTTTAGAAGTCCTAAAGTTACCTATGTGAGCTATAAATTTGTTTCAGATGACTAATAAGCTTAGAACGAAATTTTATGTAACATATTTTTGCGTATTTTCAAGTTTAAATGCTATTTTGCTTTTTCTCTATTTTTTCGACATCATTTTTGCATATTTAGAAATTTGTTATTTACTATTTTGCTTTTTTCAGTCAATTTCAGTAACTTTTAATATATCTTTTCTCAATAAAAACAAGTAATTATAGTAGTATTAATTATTTTATATTTGTAATTTATTCGTGTTAATGAATTAGTTTTTCTACTAATGGTATAAGTTTTTATACATGACGTATTTTTTACAAAAAGAAAAAAAAGGTTTTTTTCATTTGTATCGAGACATGATTATTTTCTGCATATTTTAGTATTTTTAGTGCATATATGAATATTAGTTTTAAGAGAATATTATAGCGCTTAAAATATTCTTTTTTAAGGTATAAGGTAAGAACTATGCACATCAGCTTTTGCCACAATGGCGCAGATAGTCTGTATTGTGAGACAACAGCTGACAAGTGAAAAAAATTAATTTTTAAAATATTTATAAAAATTCTGAACTTGTACTCTGTAAACAATTGATCAAGAATTCTTGAACTCATTAGCATATACATGTAGAAATAGAGTAATATACTGAAACTCTGCTGGCATAAAATAAAAATATATTGTATATATATATTTCTGTATATTTTTATTATTTTTATTTAAGACCGAATAAATAATAATAACAATAATAAAAAAAAACTAATAAACGTTAAATTTAATGCGCACTGTACTACAAATATATGTATTACAAAATATGTAAACTTTGAAAAAAACTGCCATCTAACTCGCACGACGCGTTATACAATATGTGGTACACATATCGACATTATATCTCGTGGTGTACACAATAAGTAATAACGGCATAAAATTGAATAAAACGTGCTCGAAATATTATGCCGTCGCGCGATATTATGGCGTCACCGTGCAGTGTAGTGGTAAACATTGAAATATTTTATTATTGTAATTCATTTTATTAGAATTCAAATAAATTGTGCAGTACGAGAGTTGACGTAATTTCAATAAATTCCGTTGAACTGAGCCTGAGATGGTGGTGCGCTTCTAATTCAAGCACTGATTTTGAAATATAGAACTGGGGATGGAGGCAGGGTCGGATTTAAATGGAGGCTAAGAGGGCTATATCCCAGGACCCCTTAAAAAAAAGGGGGCCATTTTCTTCATTTTTAAAAGCATATTTTTAGAGTTTTCAGTGCATGTAAATCCGTTTCCTAGTAATTACTAAATTACCTATTAGGTTGGTTAGAATATCGAATATTGTTATATATTTTAATTTAAAAGTTTATTTTTAAATTCCCAAGTATTTTAAATCTTATTCTGTGACACTTAAGCTTGCAGCCAAAAATTTAACGTTTGAACGCTTCTCATTCAAAATCTGTGTATTTGTAATACTACTTAATAATACACTTGTACTACACAATAATACACTTGTAATGCTTTAAATACTAAAAAAATTTTAATATAAATTAAATAAGACTTCAAAACTGATAGAAAATTTCCAACAGAAATAAAAAACTCGGAAACTTACTATTTTTTAGTAAGCTTACTAGTTATTTTCTAAAAAACAAAAAAAAATTTGAAAAATCTCAAATTTGAATAAATTGTAATCATAATATATGGCATTAGTGAAAATCGGTTAAGCGACTTGTTCGAATGTCAGATGGCTGCTGGAAACGAAACGTTTTTTCGTTAAACTAGGTATACTACTCGTAGAACTTCTACGATTTTATGCAGTTTGTTACTGTAGAAAACCTCAAAAAGAAGATATTTTTTCGAAAAACATTAAATTCAAATAGTGTTTGAATTCACTTGATAGTTCAGCATGTACACTGTCGCAGTGTGTTCAGTAAAATGGTGGACAATATTAATTTATTATTAATTTTTATTATATATAATTTAGACGATTCTCGTTGTTCGTAAATTATTACCGTTTACGTTCGAGTGGGGGGAAAAAAACCGACAGTAAGTGAATAATGATGGCGCGCGCGCGTGGTTTGTTAATAATTAAATTCGAAACTGACTTTGTATCGACTGACGGGGGGGGGCGGGGGGGTTGTTTATTGTGCGCGGCCGATTTAGCATATTATATTTATTTGATAATAGTGACATTGAATGAGTCTCCTCCGAACAGATAAACGTCAATGCGGTGAAATATACCGCAATCGATAGTTGTTGTAAAATATGCTCAGTGATTAGAAAAAATAAAAATGATAATAAATTAAAAAAAAAAAAAAAAAAAACCAAAATTTATTGCACCCGTGTATACGCGCGTGCGGCCAGCAACGTTTTACGACCTCGGACCATAAATGAATGATGTTATGAGTATTATGTATACATCACGCGATATTTACGATTGTAGTTGATTTGAAAGTTTGACTGGTATATTGCACGTTTTTTAGATTCTGAACGAAGTGAAGAAGCTAGTGTTTTTACAATGATGTTTATTTTTTTATTTTTTTTTTCTGTGTACAACTTTTCGTACGGAAATACTTGTCCAAAAGTTTCGATCAGTAATTTATTGAAACCGGATTCTTCAATTTTTTTTTTTTTTTTTGAAAAAAAAAACCCAAAATTTGAAAAAAAAGA
>JAIPRM010000260.1:45041-66055 GCA_025469315.1 Stegophylla sp. TES_Ste_2020 | reverse complement strand
CGGTTTTGTTTTTTTAAATTTTTGGTTTTTTTTCAAAAAAAAAAAAAAAAAAAAAAAAAAAAATGAAGAATTGAGAAATTCGAAAAATGACCTCTTTAAAGTACAATCTAGAGGCAAATCTGGTTTCAAAAAACTTTTGGACAAGTATTTCCATACGAAAAGTTGTACGCAGAAAAAAAAAATAAACGCCATTGTAAAAACACTAGCTTCTTCACTTCGTTCAGAATCCAAAAAAAACTAAAAAATATCATCAAACATTGAATAAACACACACGTGTACCTATTTAGCCTATTCACAGTGCCTTGCAATAATAATAATAATAATAATATGAAAACCATAAACCCAAATGAACTCAACTCGGTATTTACACGCAAGCATGTTGGAAAGCATTTGATATTTCAAGTGTAGGAAAAAATTTCGTATTTTCTGAAACAGAGTAAATAATAATTCAACAACGCGCTTATTTTGTTCGTCAGACATCGGGCGGCGGTCGGCGGTTTGACAAAGATAACAATATACGCATAGATGTTTTATTTTCATCGTGCCCATGTTTGAATGTAATAATAACTCTAATGTTTGCCGATTTATTTGGATTATTGTGCGCCCATATATATATAGACGGCAAAACGGAAACACAAAGATGAGGCCATTAGAACGGCCGACCGAAATTTATAGTATTCGAATGGATTAAAACCGGACTAAAGCCGACGACGTCGTTTCAGAGGTAAACACACTTATCCTCCGAGGATTAACCGTTTACTGCGTTCTAAGTCCGCGCGGGGGACATAACGCGCATATATGAATTTCGTGTGTGTGTGTGTGTGTGTGTATACATAAATATGTATATTAAGTGTATATACAAAATGTGAGCACAAGTTTTTTTTTTTTTTTTTGCTGGCCGAGTATTGTTTGTGTAAATCGATGCTGATGATACCCCCGGCACCCGCGCGAGGATAATGATCAGACCACACGGTTTTTTTTTTTCTTTTCGTGCATTGCGACCCATCATGAATACCGTTTTCGAAAAAAAACTCCGCTGCGACTTTTACACCCACTATCTATACTTTATTGAAAACTTTAATAAACTATTGGAAAAGTTTAGACATTACGTTAAAAGCAACTACGACGACGCGACAGTAGGTATGTAGAGAGAGAGACTTTCAATAGTAGTTTTGTACGCATTATATTTTATTGTCTGTGTGTGTGTGTGTGTGTGGATTGAAAATTGAAAAACAATCGTCTCGAGGATATCCATCCGAAAACGTCATCATATATGTACAGAGACGGATTTACACTATTGCCGCCCTTAGGTAACTGTTTTTTTTTAACGCACGAAAAAAATTTCTACAGTCCATGTGTAAGACGTGAATTTTCGTGTTTTTTTACTTGATAATCTATTTTTAGGTTCAATAATCGTTCTATTTGTGAAAATAGGATACCAATACCAGTGTCAAAAACGAAAATGTATATTATAAAATTGAATAAATTTAAAATATTCTTCAAAATTAAAATTAAGTATTTAGCAATTCTGTAATGCAAAAATAATCGATATAGGTACTTTGAAGTTATTATTTTTACTATAAAATGGTGTAAATAGTCAAAAATGTAATCTTAATAAACCGAATTTTCCCGTTTAGTCACCCCTACACTTCCCAGAGAAAAAAATTTAAAAACGACAATAATTCTCATTATATTGTTGTTTAATAAAATAACCAGTACTTTGGGAAACGTTTTTTTAAAATAAAAAATATTTTTGTAATACAAAAATGTATGACTACAATATTATTACTTTGAAGTCGATTAAAATATAATTTTAACCCGAAATTACCACTTCCAAAAATTTGCCGCCCTAGGCATATGCCTATTTTGCCTGACGGTAAATATGCCACTGAAAATAGGAAAAAAAGTTAACCAAAAGAATCCGTTATAAACGCGCGCGAATGTAACCGCACGCGGTTTGTGTGTGTGTGTAGTGTTTTATTACAATGAAATTTAAGATTCACAAACAGGAACGCATAAGCAGCATTCGGATTTTAACACTCGGTTAAAAAACGTTTTTATTTTTGTCTTGGTACTATCATTTTTTACAATCCACTTCGGTCTCACATGTGTAATATTATGCTCTGGAGTCAAAGGGTCAAACTGACTGATACAGTGAAGCCAGAAAATGTCTTCTTAACGAGAATCATACGTGACATTTCGACACGTACGGTGGTTGGTTTTCGTTACATTTATTTTCTTTTTTTTTTTTTGAAATCCAAATATATATTTCATGTTTGTATCTTTCTGCGTGAAATACTTTTGTATTTTACTCTGGTTTCATATTTGTTTTTAGCACAAAAAAAAAAAAAAAACGTGTAAAATCAAGGACAAACGTTAAGGGGCGGAAATAAAAGAGTTTGTTTTTTAATAATACGAGAGCGGTCTCTTTATATTAATAAATGACAAAATTCTTATATTTTATTTATCCGTTTTGGCTACTTATAATACTACTTCAATATAAAAAAGTTTCATCGTCTTTAAACAAGATTTTCTTTTTTTTATCCATAAAACGATTGTTTTGGTATTTTACGAAGATTATGACACGGTTTTTTATACTTTTATAATAAATACACTTTAGTGTAGTATTCCTGTTGATGAGTTCCGAATTTTAAAGACGTCAAAGTAATTGCAACCCTGTTGGTATATATGTTATACGTTTAAAAAAATACATTGCAAGTATTCGTTCTATTAAACGTTTTTACAGATTTTTTTTTTTTTTTTTTAATGCAATAAATTGGTGAAATCATAAAAATCGAACATAAAAAACTGAATACGGAATATATATCAGTTTTAGTTTTACAACGCATAATATTTATTAAATTTTTTAAAAAAAGTGTAATAAATGTGTGTCTCATATACACTTCAAAACTACTCATAGGCCCCCAGAATTTTTGAGAATTACATAAGGTTAATGCCCTTTTGGGGGGCTAAATCAATCAAATAAACATATTAGCCCCCCCCAAAAAAAATGTTTTTCAAGTTGCGCTAATGAAATACGTACAAATAAATTTGTGAAAAATATTCAAGCATTTGGTTAGAAATTAAATTTACTCGTATCAATGTTATAAAAGGATAAGTTCCATAAAAGTTTACAACATTTCCTTAAACACCCACACACTACTTTGAGACCGGAGCAAATGATAAACGAAGCGTATTAAGCACTTCTGCACAGTTTAACATGCGCGCACACGTATGTTGTTTGTGTGTGTATGTGCCGATTGAAAGTTCTGAAATTAACGTTAATTTGACAGTAAAGACAATACAATTGAAACGTTATATCGAGTTACTCATGGCGAAAAATTAAATTTTTTAAGACAATTTTTACATCCTATTTCAATCACATCAATAATGTCATTTTAATAAAATTTAAATTAAATTGTATAACACATAAAAATATGAATGAGGAATTAAATGGGTTTGCATAAGGTGCAAACGGTAAGAATAGTTTAATTATTAATGAGTACGGAACAATAGTAAACACATTTTATTTGAAGTATTGATCAATACTTCAAATATTCTGTTCTATATTATAATAGGCTTGATTTATAGTAAGTAGATTATCGTTTAAATGCATTTTCCAAGGAATTCAGTTGATTGTTTTTCTATTATATATTTAACTGGATTTTTCCTCGTGTGATTTAAGGCGAGTTTCCACTCTGTGAACAGTTTGGTGAATCTCACTTATTGAATTTCTATTGAACGTTGTCTGCTATTATCTGTTGTTTATCGGTTTAGGGATATCACGACAAAATATGTTTAACAACAGGGGGAGTCCAAGGACTAATCTCCAGGGAACTCTTGCCCCGTCTTTATGTAGAGAGTGTTTGAAAAGTATCGCACTGTAGTATTTTCGAAAGGTCTATTTGTGAAACACGATATTACACAAATACACGTCGAGGAAAGCAGCCGTTGTGCATTTTTCATCTTCTAAAAAAGTTAAAAAAAAAACTTCATTGAAATGATTGTGACAATATGTTTGCGACTACAACTGTATTATAATGTATTTGTAATGATAAGAACACTGGCAAACGTATGTCAAACAGCATAATATATAATATTATGATACTTAATGATCCTTGGTGGATAGTTAATAACACCTAATCCTACTCAAAAACACATTACATCCCCTTCCCAACGCTCTACCACTGTGCCGTTAAAGTTTTCCCCCTTTTTACCATCGATAACACGCGGTTTTGAATACTTGTTGTTAGCGATCCGCAGGCAGTATGATGTTTACTTTTGGTCCGGTAACTTTTAGTTTCGCTTTTAGTCTCCTGCTAACACACAACACTATTATACACTACTATATTAATCCGTCCGCCGTCCTTCCTCTTCTACACACTATACACAGACAAACCCAGTGGAGCATTTAGGATTTTTTCAAAGGGGTTGTCCACCAATAAATTTCTACAATACCTAATTATTTAAACATAAACAAGAATTCATTAATTAGAAATGTCGTGTAGCAAAATCTAACTGCCTTTTTTATAACTTTATTTGTAGAAAATACAAATAATTTAACAATATGAATTTTTAAAGCATGTTTTGCTAGTTTATTTCTGAATTAGTAGAGGTTATATAATTGTATAGTTAAAAGGATTTTTTTTTTTCCCCAATGCTCATTGAATAAAATTTCCATAAATAAACAGTTCAAGGGGAGTGTCCAGACACCCAAAACACCCCCTGTAGCAGCCGATATTGGCTTTATTTATAAATACAGTCGGCGGTGGGTGGTCCCATCAGAGTACTGTGTTGTCGATACGGAAAGGGGATGGGGGAAAAAAAGAAAAGAAAAATCTGAGTCTGATAAGCTCATCACCGGCACGCGTTATAATAATAATAATAATAATAATAATAATATGTGAGTGCTGCCGAGTAAAGGCAGCCAGGGTCTGTGTAATGGATTTGGACATGTACCCGCCGCGACGAGCGCGTGTAACGGGTCGTCCCCGTGTTTTTCGCTTCCCGGACGTTGACAAATCATTGCGTGTCGGAGCGTGTAAACGTAGATGGCGTAATGTTGTTCTTTTTCTTTCGGTTTTTTTTTTTATGTTTCCAGGCTTGGAGAATGCGACAACAATAATGGAATGAACGGCATGACGGCGGTACGCAGCACACAGCAGCCGTCTATCTCATCTCTCTCTCTCTCTCTCTTTCTCTCTCTCTCTCTAATATCTCGTGTAAAATGTGCGAGTATTTATTTATATATATATAAACACATACATACATACATACATACATACAAAAACTATATACGGGCGGAAAGAAGAGAAACATATACTTTTAGGATTCTCCGGGGAATGGTAAGAAAGTATATATACGCGGAGAAGTAGGATGTGTGCGCGTGCGTGCGAGTGTGTCACCTGGTACCCGGAGAATGGGGAAAAAACAAAGAAGCTTTTCTCCTCGGGAAAAGCCGTAAACGTTTTTCGACCGCCGTAATTCACTGACGTTTGTTCTACCCACCCACCCCCCCCCCGTCCCCGCAAGACCCCACTCGCCGCTTACCGCTGTAGTCAGTCCGCCGCCGCCGCCACCACATGTGCGCCGCCGCACGATGAACAGAGAGGAGTGTACCCGACGACGACGACGACGACGACGAAGCCGATATTAATAAACTCGTATGATATACGACCGCCGACACTGTCGTGCGACACCCCGCGCGCGTCCGGAAAGTCTGGGGCGCGAAAATCCGAAGGGCTTAAACGAGCAGAGCTCTTGTGGCCAACGCGGAAGAAGAGAGGTAGAAAAGAGCGCGGGAACGGCTAGAAAGGGATTTTCCGCGCGCGCCATCGTTGCGGCCGTTATCTGCTATACGAATATCGAGGGGCCGCCGCCGCCGCCACATGCGTTTTTAATATTGGATTTGTGAGTTTTGGAATTTCGTCTCCGCCACCATTAGAGTAGTTATCATCAGAAGTCGTTTAGCGCGGAGTGAAGTTTGCGGTCTTTGTCTCCAGCAGCGTCTGTCTCTATCTCTCGGACATTTTTATGAAAACATCTCGGCCACTAACGGAAACTTTAATTATCATCGAACAACTGCTGCTATACATCAGTGGCGGGCCGCATCCAACTTTATATGAAATTTATATTGTATAAATGTACATTCTTAACCTTACAATATTATATAACGTCATACTTTTGTGCGTGTCAATAGGGGGTAGGCGAAGGGTAGCGACTGCTACCCAAAGTATTTTGCCGACGTAGCAAAAGCACGATTTTGCCACACTAAAAATTATTGTGATATATGCGTGAAAGATGTAGAAATAAACAAACTTTAAGTAATTTAATAATTTTACGTGTCGCCAACGATTAAAATAATAATAATTTATTTGCCCATAATACAATTAACAATTAATTAATTAATATTAATAATTAATACATTTACATTTACAATTATTTTGGCCCTGTTCACCACTGAGTAAAAAACCTCTCATTGGTGAAAAGAAGGTTAAATTTACAATTATTTATTTATTGCTAAAATTAAAATATATTTTTAATCTCTAAAATCTCTACTCCATTAAAAAAATACAATGACGATTTATTTGTTTCTTGAATTTTTTTTTTTTTTTGGGGGGGGGAACAATTTGCTACCCCAGTACTTTTTTCCAAACGGCGCCAGTGTATGTTTGATGAAAATGTTTTTAATTCGATTCAGTCATGTTACGAATGAGAATACATAACATGCAAATAATGCGGTTTACAAAAGTAACATACTTTTAAAAAAATGATAAAAAAGATTATTTAAAACCACCCTCGTAGATACATCGCTACTGTACAGTGTTAGCATATCATATCATTAAATTCGATAAATTATACATGTTCTTAGGTCTAAGTTACTTTTCTGAATTAACTCTAGTTAATAATTTACACTAATAATAACCGTTGTTATATAAACATAACTAACTACATAACTACAACAGTTTTTATATTTTGTTGAAAACACAGTAGGTTCGAAAGTTTTTGTTACATATAAATTTTTTTTTTTTTTTAACATTAATATTATATATACAGACGAGTACAACACCGAACACACATATCCACTATGTGATTGGGAAATAGCGTAGAAACAGAAGTTTCTGAAAAAGTATGTTTATCGTATGACTTTTGTTATTTCACAAGTATGAATACAATTCGATATTGTATTTTCTTTCTTTCTTCCTTTCATTCTTTTTTTTTTTTTTATACAATGCACTAAAAAAATAAGAAATGTGTTTATAGAAAGGTACATATGAGTAGTTTTTTTTTTATGATGAGAATTTCTTGCCGTGTTTGTAAATACGGTGACGAAAAAAAAAAAACAGATTAAAAATAAAAAAAAAAAAATACGGAAGCCGAAAATACATAATATTCTTATCCCGAATTTAATACAAGTGTCTTGTAAAATTTCGTCAAACTTAAAGTAATTTTCGCAAATAATGAAAATTGTTTAAAATTAAAAACGGATTAACCCAAATATAAAATAGCGCGAGTGAGACTTCAATTAAAAAAAAAAAAAAAAAAAACTATTTAAGAAAAACGTTAACGTTTCTAAGAAATGAAAATCTGTACAAATTAGCAACAGCAGCCCTAAGTACTTTCGTTGATAATATTAGACGTGGCTTTAGAAACTCAAAGATTAAACCGTTTTCGTTGTAACGGCACCGTTGACGAAAAATGAAAATTACCTAATATAGTTTTAAATACGTCGTAAGGAAAATACGGAAATCCGACCTGATGATATTATATTTTGTACTACTCAGCTTTGAGTTAGGGCAAATTTCAATTTTTGGGGACAGTAAATAAACAAATGGGACATAAGTATTAATATACATATTATGAACTTGTGGTTCCTTAGCATGTAAGTGTAACAAAGAGTATTATATTAAATATGATACATTTCATCATTCATGAAATAATATTTTTTAGGTCTAAAACGAATAAATTAATTTTTCAACAAATAAAACAATGTATTATTATTTATTAGTTACAGAAAATTTATTACAATTGCTTTATTCGCAATCCTCAAGCGTTTCTAGGAAATACATGAGTGTCCACGCGGACAGACAAAAACAATATTATGCGATAAAAATTAATAAGTAAATGAAATTTTTATCTGAAAATTTCGACCGAATTGTTTGAAATAAAAAAACGTCGGCGTGGAAAAAATAGAGTATAAAAATATGAAATACGCCCTAAAAACCAAAAAATACTCAAAATATGCAAAATAAAATTTCAAAACTAGCTTTGCAAGAGCATAAAAACATATTTATTTCGTACTCTGCTATACTTTTGTAACCGAGCAAAACAAATATGCAAATGACACAAGTCCTCTGCCCTACGTGCAGCACACAACATTTCGACAGATCGATAGAAGAATCGTGAACGGACGGACAAGCCGAGACCTATAAGAGAGTTCCGTTTTTGTCATTTGACCACGACGGGAAAAGGCATTTACACAGTTACCGCCGCGACGGGTTAATCGAACGAAGTGAAGTGAATCGCAGTCGTTAGACAGCAAAATATAATCGGACGGTGGTGGTGACTTTTATCGTTTCAGGGTGAACCAGCCGTGGAATGCGCACAGAAAATAAATGCAAATTTAGTTTCGCCGAGACGGTTTTGGGAAACGGCCGTAGAGAATAAAAAGAATGTGTCTTACACCAACGCCGCTACTATGTCCTTCGACACAGCCACTCAGAGCCGTGCCGCCGTTAAGATTTGACGCCCACGGGCAAAATTAAAAGTATTCGCCCTCTATTTTATTTATTATTATTATTATTATTATTATGTATTTCATTCTTATTTAATTGAACATTTTTTTCCTACAACGTAAGTATTTTGAACGTTGATTTGACACAAAAAAAACCAAAGATGATTGTGCAATAGTAATTATCAAACAAAATAATTAGGTACAAAATAATTAAAAAATTAATAAAAATCACGAATTCAACATATTATTATGTAATACAATTGGTATATAACATATTATGAGTAAGTAGGGTTATTCTGGACTATCGCTTATCGCCATAGATAATAAAGAATGGATAGGAAGAGCAGATATATGCAAAGGTGCCTTATACCATAATGGTTACGACGGTTACTTGGTAGGTTAATACTTTTTATCATGTGATAATATTATTGCTTGTACAATGATAACTATTTACAATGACCGCGAACAGATTCGAAATTCAAATATTTTATTTTTTTCTCCCAGGTCGTATACTTATTTATATTACTATGATGTGTTATATGCAAAGCACAATGACTCAAGTCAGTTTTTTAAAATAAGAGGCATCATAGAAATAAAAATATATATTCATGGAGTAATATAATGAAATTGTCATGGAACAAAAAAAAAGCACCTTAGGTAAATTTTAAGGAAAGTGAGATAAGGAACTATGGCCCATCCATTCTTTATTTTCTATGTTTATCGCACCCTGCGTGCTCGACGAGCAGTATATTTGAGTAAAAGAATACGAGATAATTTAATATAAAGCTATTATAATACAAGGTGGTCGAATATTATCAACCCGTGGCCATACGTATACCTAAATGAAGCATTGAAATGGAATACGCTTAGAGTGACCTATTGAAAAGAATCACATTACTGTATAGAAATATTGTATCTCTTGCTCAATCGGATCACTGATAAGGAACTGTTATCATTGATGAGGAACTGTAATGTTATCATACTTTAAAATTAATGTTATTGTTAATAATATGTAAATTTAAAGTGGTACCAACCAAATAAGAAAAATAATTTTATTTATCTCAAAATGGTCACTCTTAGCGTATTCCATTTGATTGTTTCAATTCATTATACGTAACAGTATACGGTATGGCCCCTCTTTATATTCTTTACTCTATGACTCCATAGTCGGAAATTCGTTCAGAAATAATTTGTAATGGTCCAAAAAATAACTTTCTCATTTTTTTTTTTCACATTCTGAACGAAGTGAAGAAGCTAGTGTTTATTTATTTATTTATTTTTTTTCGTTATGTATACTTTAAAATATTATAAAAATTATCATAAAAACTATTTTTAGCGCCCTTTTAAACCATGCTTGCACCCAAGCCCCCCTCCCATCACGGCACGGCTCTGCAGTCACTGTGCTACGAGTGTGTGTGTTATTATTGTGGTAGAATGGCGTTGAGTGTGTGTGTCGGGGGAGGGGGGGGGTAAGTGCGGACGGAGAAGCCAAAGAAAACGAGTGCTACGACGACGACGACGACGACGTTCTGTGCGCCGCCCCCCGCGTGCATTGCTTTTGTGCTCGCGTATCCGCCACCATCTCCGCCCACATACGCGCCGCCACCGTGAAGACGGGCCGTGCACACAGAGAGCGACGGCGGCGGCGGCGGCGGCGGCGGAGAAGGCGCCGCCGTCACACGATTTTGTATTAAAGGGTATTAAATTATTAACAAGGCCTTTAGCTCCGTGTGACGAGCCGTTTGTTTTCGCTCGAGCCAGGGGCGGCGGCCAGATTTAATTACGTTAAAACCGTCTAAACCGTCGTGCCCCTCCCTCTCCGCCGACCGTTCACCCACCTCCCTACGCCCATCCCGGGCCCGGAGCCGAGAGGCAGGCAAGGTGTCGTTTATTAAAATTTCCGCCCGTATTTCATTGGGCTTAAAACGATACACCGCAGCGGCACGCCTTGGCTGGATGGCTGGATGGCTGGCAGCTGCTGTGTTGCCCTGTTCTGTTGCCGCCGCCGCCGACTACGACGACGACAACGTCCGCTTTTAACGACGGTACGGCGTGGCGCGCGCGCCATCATTAAATTTATACGCATATAATATACGAGCCAGCAAGCTTCATACGTCGACTCCAAAAAAAAAAAAAATAAATAATAAATAAATAAAAAAAAAACGGTCTTCCAATAATTATAATATTATATCCACCGTAGCTGCTGCACAAATAGATAGATATAATAATTGACATCTATAATGTCATCGCGTACACCACCACCCCCCCCCCCGCCACTGTGAGTTTCCAAAAAAAAAAAACAATGTAACGTACACGAAGCTACGGAACGAATGGTTTTTTTTTTTTTTTTTTTTGTAACGGTTAACTAAGTACTAGTGGACTATCGAGTCGAGTTCCACAATAACGACTATTTACATGCGCAGGCACCCCCGGATCCTTTAAATGGGGCCCTTATTGCAAAAATAAGAATCAAATTTGAATTGTCACGTTTGCTCTGCAGTGGTTCCCAACCTTTTGATTTTCTACGCCTCCTTTTATAGATTTTTGAAAATCTCACGCCCCCCCCCCACTTCCCTATGGATAAAAAAAATTTTGTTGTATACTTACAAATAAATTACACATGTTGGGAACGAGAACTTTTGACTGATGATGGTAATTATATAAAATATCAAAAAAACAATAAGTAATATAATGGATGAATGTAGAAATAATAAAACTATATAGTAATAAATAAGTATGAAATAATAACAATAAGTTATGTTTGGTGACTAAGCACTAATTGTAATCTCTATCCGTCATTGATACCTAAAATGTAATGGTCGTTATTAATTTTTATTCTTTTCTATACATTAATTGAAATTTTTACTTTGTGAACACTGCTTGCGTCTCCCCAACGATGTGTGCACGTCTTCCAAGGGGGGCGCGCCCCCCTGGTTGGGAAACACTGTACTAGAGTATAATTGCAAAAACAATATTTGCTAAAATTCAAACACTATTCATTGAAATTAAGTTAATATTTTCAGTTCTGTAGAATTAAACTTATATAACACACATACTTAAAATGCTATAATTTATTTTATAGATTACTAAGTAACAAAGTAAAAATTATGAAAAATAAGTACATAAAATCAAATACTTACACACGATGTATCGTTGAATTATAGAAATCTATATATTATGGTCTGCGTGGATAGATTAACCAAAGAAATAATATATTGTATCGATAATATTATTGACTAAAGAAATATTTTTTTATTTTTATTTTTATTTTTCTGTTGCTAATTTAGTTTGTATTTGATTAGTAATAAACGCAAGATGAGTGGAGTGGCGCAGCTTAGAGCCTTCCCAAACGTTTATAATGATGTGTAAATAAATACAAATGTTATTAATCAACTTTTAACAAACTTACTCAATATACGACGTAAATAGATATGATTGTAAAAAGAAAAAAAAAGTTGCAAGATAACTTAACCTAACTTACACTGCAATAAATCTTACAACAATTTATGTTTAAAGTAATTTGGGCCCCTAATTTATAATGTGCACCCCCCGAAATAAAAGTCTGCGCACGCCTATGGCAATGAACACAAAACAAAGTATAGAGTTTGAAAAATTGTTTTATAAACCGATTTTATTTTTGATTGTCAATCAATTGCACATGCAATTTTATGAATTCTTTTGTTTTCATAATAAAAACTAGAGCTAAATATTGTACACACAGGATATGAAATTAAAAATATTACAGACTAATATTTCCCTATACAATGACTAAAAATTATTGAGAGCGCATAAAAAAAAAAAAAAAAAAAAAACAATGTGACCAAGCAAGGAAAGATAATATTCACCAGATTTATTAGTATTATAACTGCAGATATCTGACATACTTGTTTACATTATGTGTATTGTTTGAAATAATTTTCGTTGGAAGTTTATTAAATTCCAAAATCTTATTTTTTTGCAGAATTTTCATTCACACAAAAACTAAAAGTTAAGGAAAAGTTTAAGAGCATTTTCACTACATAATTGGACGGCGGTTTACATAAGAAACCTGTGAAATTTCATCACAATCTATATGGAAATGAGGTGGAGTTATAAGAGTTCTATTTAAGCGATTCGGCTCTAGAATCCTATAATAGTAAAAATAACTTAATTTTCTTTCATAATTTATTTAAATAGATATTTCACATGCACGCTACTGAAAATCTCATTGTTACTGCATGCAGTGGCAGTCGAAAGGGGTTTTACTTGCAACCCTCAAACAAACAAAGGGGTTTCAGAGTATAATTAAGTTTTTATCACCCTAGAAGTATCAGTGATATTAAAAATTACAATGATTATCAAAAAGTACCTAATTTGTAATAATAATATTCACAATATAGAGATAATTTATATTTTTTGTAGCTTCTAATTTGTGATTTTTTTGTCAATTTAAAATTATGTTTAACAATACGAGTTTGATGCATTATGTTTTGGTGCTAGATAAATTGGTATATTTAAAATGTACTATGTTTTTTCGAAAGTATTATCGTTATTAGGTGTAGCTCTGTGAGTTTTTGACAAATTTCACGAGTATGCTCAACTTACCCTACTGCGCAAGTATACACTTGTTTGGGATATCAATTTTAATTATAGAAAAATATTTTGTGACCCTTGAAAATATTACAGATATTAATTTTATTTTAGGCTAAATATAAAGAGGTAAAGAGTAGGTCTTTTTATTAAATTGA
Organism: Stegophylla sp. TES_Ste_2020; assembly: GCA_025469315.1. Classification (NCBI taxonomy): domain Eukaryota; kingdom Metazoa; phylum Arthropoda; class Insecta; order Hemiptera; family Aphididae; genus Stegophylla; species Stegophylla sp. TES_Ste_2020. The sequence continues at coordinate 52,594 of JAIPRM010000260.1, read as the reverse complement.
AACGCTAAACATAAGTTTACATAAATAAACTTTAAGCAAACATAAATAAACTACTATTTGTATAGCCACTTACAAAATATTGAAAAAGATTGTGAAACCCGAACAAAGAAAACTATTATAGACGCGCATAAAAATTATTATAACATTTTTCTCGTTGCATATGAAGGAAATTACGAATACAGTTTTTGTTTACTCCGTTATACCGTTTAATTTAATGCCGTTAATAAGGTTCAGCAGATCCCGCGTCGCCGCTGCGCCATGACACAATAATCGCAGGGCAATTAATAATGTTTATATACCTCTACTACCCCCCTCCCAACGTCGCTACAGGAAAGAGAACTCCATTGTTATAAGAGAAAAGTCTCCGGTTGCCTGGATCTAAATTGAGTAATATTTTATCATTATTCAGGTCAAAAGCTGTATAACACCCCGGTATCCCCAAACTCATTTGATCGACAGTTCTTTTTTTTTTTTAATTTATACATTAACCTGCAAATCATCTAAATATTTTATGTAGTTGAATTGATTTAAAAAAAAAATAATGATAACATTAGAGAACAAAAATTTTTAAACATTAATTTACGAACACTCTCAATGTATATTATTCAAATAAAATATTTCTATATGGTATTTTACCTGATTAAAAGATTTAATATTATAATAAAAATATTAATACAAAATCATTTTTGTTCAATAGTGTTATACTATGTGGAATATGTACAAAGTTGTAATTAAATTAAAAGCATTATTTTTTTTTCAATTCTAATTAAACACTAGTTCTTTTCTTACGTGACTTGTATATAATGAAGAGACTAAATGCAAAATAATTAAACGTGCAATGGAAAAATGTTGATAAAACTTTAAATTCAAATAAGGTCTTGATCTTTTTTTTTTAAATGCTTGTGTACAGAATTTATAGTAGAAATGTTTTTATAATAATTTCTTTAAAAAAAAAAACAAAAATATGTATTTGTTTATGATAAATAGCATTATAGCGCTTTAGATAAGTGCATGTTATGATTATTTTTAGTGATTACTATTATAAAAATGTGTGTTCCGATGACTAACTAAATTTTAATTCCGTACACCTTAGTGCTAAATAAATAAATTTATATATATATATATATATATATATATATACATTTCAATGTATTTCACCATAATTTTAAATAAAAGGTACGGTAAAAATGTAAAATAATATATAGGAAATGTAATTTTTTTAAAAATTAAAAAAAAAAAAAACAAAATTCTATAATCAAATTATCACGAATTAAAAAAAATAAATATATCATTGTATTAATACCGAACTCAGGACAGGTATAAAAGAAGTTCATAGTTACTAAATATATCATATTATATGGATGTTAGGCTGCATTTTAACTGTTATTCGAAACCAACAAAAATAAAATTATAAAATACAGTATCCAAACCATAGATTGAATTCAATTAAATCTGTTCCGTGTCTGAACAATATTCAATAATACATTTTCCCTGTAATTTCCATTGTAACAAAATTTAAACACTTATGGAGAATAAAAGTTTTTCAAAATCAACTGGAGATTCATGAGAAGCCTACAGTTCAAGTGTCGCCCTCAAGTTCAACTCATATTCGTCGTATTTATTTCAAGCGGTAAATCATTTTCTAGGAAACGTATAAGTCTATACCTAACTTTTTTTTTTTTTTCATAATATTGTGTTTACCCGACCGAAAGTTACATGTTAACGTTTCTTTTTGCATATTCGCGAGAAATGTGTATTTTGCTATGCGCGGCGTTAAAATGTCAAAGTTTTGGCCGTTAAACCCTACACATTGACGATTTTTTTTTTTTTTACCCTTAACGGCCACGTCATACTTAAAAAGTTCTTTCACATAAGTCTTTCGAAAAGCAAAAAAAAAAGACCGTGAGAGGTGATTTTTTTTTTTTTTTTGTGCCTGATGCAACACGTCTGAACATGAATTTTACATCTCGGGTCATTCCAATAGATTATTATTACTATCCATTTTTCTGTTGCCGACTCCTTTTCTCTCGTTTTTATTTCACGCGCGGTTTTTTTTTTTTTTCTTTCTTTCTTTTTTTTGTAGGGGGGAAAAAAATTGCTCCTTAACACGCGACCCTGAATAGAATCATTAACACAAAGGTCTCTACCCGGACACGTTTTCATTAAAAACTTTTCCAAGCCGGAGACTTGCCCGCAACAAACGGTCGCGTGCTCGTAATTTCTTACACGGGCGGCGCGCATATTATATAATATAATACACACGTTTTTAATGCGATTTCGTCTTCGACACCTGCACCCGCGTCAGGTAAAACGAAACGCTAGGCAACCGGTCAATAAGAGTTAATACGTTTTTTTTTTTTTTGCTCTCAATCAGTATATAAATAAAAATATGAAAAAATAAATAGTTTACACAATCCGTCTCTCTCCCCGAGTTGATTTGCATATATCGCGCCATTAACTGTTTGTTTAGTGAAAATCCGTGAACCGGCGCGGCGGCAGAGTCTGTTATTATTGTTACTGCTATTATATGCGATGGCCGTTAAACGGTTTAAAGGATTTGGTACGAAAAAAAAAAAAAAACAAAAAACAAAACAAAAACGACTACCGTGAACCTTTTGTGTTGCAAATCCTGTACAGCAGCAGGTATTGGGATTTGGATGATACGCGGTGTGAATTAATTACCCGCGCAATTCCAAAAAAACAACTAGATAACGTGAACATTCAAAAGTCACAAAAATCAGCACATAATACAATATCCTTTATAAAAATATAATGTACGTAAAAATTTAAATAATATACATTATACAGTTCACCAGGTAGATTATAATATAAAACTCAACCATTACATTTGACCATTAAAAAATTACTATGGTAATAATAAGTAATAACTATAAACAAATCTATTTATCTGATTAAACCGTTACTAAACAATAATATTAATATCTATTGTAATAGAGTATTTACACGTTATTTTATGTGTAACTGGAAAAAATTTATGCACATTAATGTTACATTTAAATAACTAATAATGTCGCAATATATTATTTCGTTTTTAATTACAACAATATAAATTCAACGCTATATTTTTTATTGTAATATAAAGAAGTTTATACAAAATCGTAGAACTTTCTCATAACTAGTGTTTAATTATTAAGACCAAACAGGGTTCGCAGAAAGAATGAGGTATCTAAATACGCGATATAATAAATGAAAAATACTTGTTTACTTTTAAGTGTGATCGTGTAGTATAGCGACTTGATCAACGTTTATAATAAAAAATTGTAAGATTCTGTAATGACTTCTTTTTTTTTTTTTTTTTATTCTTAGTTTACATTGTATGGAACATTTATCGAAGCTAAGATAGATTTATTGATACCGTGGACGAGTTTATGATAAAACAGAATTTTTATTAAAAACTGGCACTTTTGTAAATATTAGGACGAAAAGCTGAAAACTTTTCATTTTTATGTATCAAACAGAATTTGTGGTGCATTAGTGGTGTGTACTCTACGCATCAACGGAGAGTATCAGTGTTTACAGATAGTCAGATGAAATAATGACGTAAAAATATTAAAAAAAAAAAAAAAAAAGATGTTAACAAGCAAAATATGCACTTATAACCAAAAACGACTGAAAATGGGGGGGGGGAAATGCAAAATAAAAGTTACATATTCTGAATGAGGAAGTCATTAAACGAATTTCAATGTTGGAGAGCATTGTACTGGATTAAAGGGAAAAAATTACATTTGTCATCAACATCCTATATATCCTAATAATCTAATATAACATCGACTGAGTCGACACGTCCAGCAGAGACGATACACTGTGTTAACTTTAACTAGGCCAATAAAGTTGGAGTTGTTGTCCTATTGTGACGGATATAAAATCCCCTTCCCCACGCGTTCCCTGCCATCATGCCTTTCCATCGTTCGCAGCTCTTTTAATCCACAAAACCTCGCTATATCGTCATCATTTAGCGCAGCAGCTCATGTACGCGTGCAGTTTACACGTCATCGTAATACAACCCCATCCTCCACCCCGTTCAGCAGTCGTCATCTTTCAACCAGCCGGGCGATATTCTTCCCCATCCAAGAGACATATATCCACCACAGCTAACCCTTTCATTATTTCCCCGTGAGCAATGCAATTCCACTCGCCATTGAATTGACAGTCTCGAACTGAGGTGACATCCCTGCTTCTATATTTCCATATTATATATTACTCAAAATTATATCTCGCCACAATTATTGTAGCTTTTCGCACATATTATGTTATTTCCCTTCACACCGACGATAGCAGACCATATTATCAACGATTCGTTGAGTCTTTAATTTTTAAATTTGTAACTTTTATTAATATTTAATAATTTCATTAGTTAAATTTAAAAAGAAATTAGTCATTTTCTCTTATTGTAATACAAGAGGCATTTTATGTTATAAATTGATTTTAATCTATATTTTAGTTAATGTAAATTGTTCAACTCTCGTAATTTTTAGAAAGTCCATAAATTATATAATAAGATTTAAAATTAAAACAATTACCAATTAAATGGTTCATATACATATATATATATATATATGTACACACGTGTACATATACATATATATATATATATATGTACACACGTGTACATTGAACAATAAAGATACAGAAACGAAATTTTAACTTAACATTCCTAAAGAACTGTATAACAATATTTATAAGTGTTCATAATATTAACAGCTTTGAATGGTTTACTCGTGAAAAGTCTAAAGAAACTAAATAAAGTTTGTTAATGTTTCAACTCCTCAATAAGACTCTAACTTTCTCTTGATTTACTACTCGAAATAATTGAATTATATGGTCTGAGAATTTCAGCGAAACAAGTAATTGTATAACTGATACCATACTTTAAGTTTATTTAAGTTTATTTTAAATATTTAATTTTCTGTACAGTTTCTCAACAAAAAATAAAAATGTACAAAGATATCTGCACGCTAAATAATATTATCTTCGTAGCAAACCTATATTTTTCATAAAACTACTAAATATAGTTAATAAAAATATAAAATTTTAATTATTTGTCAATTTATTGATAATGTACCGAAAAAACAGAAATTATATATATCATAATGAACGAAACATTATAACCTAAATTATAACCAAAAATTATTTTGATTAAATTATCATGCAAATTATTACCCTTCTTGTAACATGATTTACCAAGGTTACTGCGCATAGTTTTTTCAAATAAGATTAAAAAGGAACTATTAATATTTAAATTAATGACTATTAAGTATTTGAAAAACATATTTACAACGATTTACTTATATTTTTCTAAAATAATTTGTTAAATGGATAATATTATATTTCAATTTAAATGCAAAGCTACAAATTAAAATAAAAAAAAAGGCTGTGCTAAACAAAACGCTATATTATATACAATTGATACCTATTCAAATACAGAAAAGAACTGTTTCAAGACTATCTTATTCGAAACAGACGTTTAAAGTGTATCATAAATATAAATAAACACTTAGTTATTAGATTCTCCAAAAACAGAAAAATACCATCATATTATAATTATGAGCCATGAAAATAAATTCTGTAAAGTATCGTTTTAATAGCGTTTCTCATCGAAAAAAAATTAAAAGTTTATGGACGGGTTCGAAAAGCTATAACGCGGTGTGGTGCCTTTTGGTTAGATACTAATAAAACGTACGTCCCGAGGAAACTTTACGGCTAAAAAGGGGGTCATTTACTTAAGTCAAAGGTTCCCAGAGGGGATGTCCCGGGCGTAACAAGAAAACACCCTCGTCAGCGGCGGTAACACGTCTTTAAAAGCACATACCTGGAAATCCTTTGTCCAGAATCGAGTATCTCGGGTTCGTGTCCAAGTCTAGTCGCATTTTTTCCCGAAGCCAATAGACGGTCGGCTGCGGATTACCCTTGGCCGTGCACTGTAATACGGCATTATGACCCACTTCGATGGATTTGTGACTACCCGGGCCTTCGGTTATCAATGGAAATCCGGCAGGCAACTCTTTTTCTGAAAAACAAGAAAAAATAAATAAATATAGGTATCTGAAAGAAAAAAAAAAATATATATATATATATATATATATATTATTTTCCCTGCGAGACAATGAAAACGGTATAGCAGCAGCAACAAGTGGCCAAAGACCGCAAATAATGTACGCCTAAGGGTAAACAACATTCTCGTCGCCGTCATATCTACCCAGCCAAAACGCATCTTCGAAGCAAATATTTGCTAAACAATGTCACCACCGAACAGGGACGATGGAAGAGAGGAGAGTTTAAACTCTTCTTCCAGAACAACGGTGTGGCTAGGGTGTGTGTGTGTGTGTGTGTGTGTGTGTGTGTGTGTGTGTGTGTGTGTGTGAACTTCGCTCGACAGTGTCGCACTTAATTATGAGGGACTCTAGCTGTTAATTAGTGCGGAAGGGACATGTCAAATATGTGTGCGTGCGGTTAGTATGCGACACTATCACCCCCCTCACAGAGCTGTGGGGTAGAAGACGATCATAGAGAAACGTATCATCAAAACTTTCATTACTAATTTCGTATACGTTAAAATCATGTATGCGGCACACCTATACGTAGGTATATAATATAAAATGAAAATATATGTAAAAAGTGTGTACTTGGCACGTCGGGCGGGATTCTCTTGACGGGTGTGTGTTGAATTTTTATTATTATTTTCTATCTATGTTTAAATTTTCATATAGTTCGGATCAAAAAATTGATGGTTTCTGAGTTGTTTTTGTCGAATTTCGGGTAGTTTTTTCCAAAAAAAAAAAAAAAAATCAAAAATTCGAAAAACGACCTCTCTAAAGTACAATCTAGAGACAAATCCGGTTTCAAAAAACTTTTGGACAAGTATTTCCATACGAAAAGTTGTACACAGGAAAAAAAAATTATAAAAACACTAGCTTCTTCACTTCGTTCAGAATCTAATACACGTGTATTATATAATGTCCAATCGTGATTTCCTCTTCATCGATTTCTATTATAATTTTTCGTTATTGTTTATATTTATATGTAACACAATAAACTTTAACGCGTTTAAAAATTAAGATAACATTTTTAAATGAAATATTATTGATATTAGATGTATTTGAAATTATTTGAAATATAATACATAAAATAACATTTCTTGTTCATATTATATTTACAGTTTAAAAACATAAATCATCCGGGTAATGTGTATTTAAATTCTCCACACATTAAATATATAAAATTAATCGAATTAAAACCGTGTTTTAAAAGTCATACGATGAAAACAAAATTTGAATAATAATTCAAGTAATTTCGTACGACGATTTACTAGATTCGACTTTGGTATTTGAGCATTCCATGTGATGCAAACAATTTTTTACAATATTACAAGAAGACACGTTATGAATAAAAAGGAAAATTATAATATAATATAAAGGCATACATGTCGGAAAAGAAATAAAATTAGAGTAAATACAATATGTTCATATACCTATTCGAAATTCAAATATCAAATGTTTTTTTTTTTTTTTTTTTTTTTATCCCGCTTAGGAAAA
>JAIPRM010000260.1:0-44941 GCA_025469315.1 Stegophylla sp. TES_Ste_2020 | reverse complement strand
CTACTAATTCATAATATTAAATACAAGAACAAATTATTAAATATACGTAAAAGCAGAAATAGTAATATAAAAATATGTAAATATTAATTAAATAATCGAAGTAGATTAAAAATTCATTTTTTTTTTTTGTCTCCCGCTTCGGAAAACTCTTGAGACTAATTTTTCCCCTCTATACGATATTGTATACATTTTTTTTTTTTTTTTTTTTGAGTATAACACAACCATGAAACTTGAACCACGGTTATACTCTGTGTACCTTATACACTTACTCTTGGGTTAATAAATTTAATTAAGACAACGGCAAAGCACCCCCCCCCTAGGGACAGGGCTGTTTATCAGCTGGACCGCCGCCGCCGACCCGACTTGTTAATTACGGTTTATTATATTTTCATTATTATTGTTGCTAATCCAGAGACCCGTGGGATTCATTGGTGGAGACACGAAAGGCAGTAAAAAGGAAAACTTGAACTGTCAAGAACGTTTACGTTTATTTAAACCCAAACAAATAATAAATATTGATATTTGTAATTAATACTTTTCACTTTTTTTTTTTAATCTAAGATATTTTCTCAGTTGATTTTTAATAATACTAAGTCATAAGCCATTATGTTTTTATGAATGTTGTTAATTTATTTTTACAACCGTCGCGAGTTTATTATGAACTAAAATTTCCCGTATACACGTATTACTTTTTAATGACCATTAATATTATTATGTAGCAATTAAATTAAATCAAAGGTATAATAATAATATACAACGTGATGAGAATGCATTAAAAATAATAACAGTCGTGGGGCGCATAGGGTCAGAATAAATAAAAATATTGCACTTAATCAATGCGTTTATGTAACATTAAGTTTTTATTATAATGCTGTGTACGATAAAATATGAGGCACAATGAATAATAATCGTTACATAATGAGAAACGAGTTAAATCAAAATCATATTTTATATATTGTTTTGCATATTAAAATTCTACATAAATAATTCTCAATATAAAAACAGATGTTCTTAGAAAATCTAAATAGCTTTAATATATGATGTTCCATTTTTCAAATCTACTGGATTTACAGTTTTTCCATACACTTTGAATAAGTCAAAATTGACAGAAAAACTGTCTTATCGGTACTCACCAGACAGTTGTTTATTATATATTTTTGACATATTTTCAAAGTATGTATGGCAATTCGAATAAAAGTTCTACTAAAAATTATTGCAAAAAACGATAAAAAAATTTGGTATGCGCACGTGCTGCTTTAAATTCACAATAAATATATTATATTTTTGGCAAAATATGTAAGTGTTATTACACGAAAATTTTTGGTTGACACCGGTCGGGATCAAAACAGGTAAAAAACAAGGTCCTAGTTGCGGTCGGAAAATATAACTATTATGTATTAAATACTGATAGTTACATATTATATGATTATGCTACAGTTACATTTAATATAAAAATTTATAATTAAATTTACAGATTATAATAATTTAAATAACTTATAATTAGAGTATTAATTTACATTTAAAGAATAAAAATAATACATTTATAATGTTGGTTCATATTTGTGTGAAACACTTTTCACAAATGTCAGAGAATCAATTTCATTATTTAAATATTGTTTGATTTTTTTTAATAAAGTTTTGATTAATACCCTCAATGGTTTAATTGCACTCTAGATCGGCTGAATTGATTTTTGAATATGTATCAATTTGAATATTTTTTACACGCTCTAAAAATTCATGTATGTTGATTGGATGAGGCGATCGGTTCTCAGTTTTAAATTTAGAATTTAAGCTGTCTATATTTTAATTATTGTTGACCGCATTCGTTTATTGCGACCGCAACTCGGACAGTACCTTATACCTTCAATTATATTACGACCGCAATTCGGACAGTACCAAATTTTTAATTATTATTATTATTTTTTTTTTTTATCACAATTACCTAGTGGAGTATTTTTTTTTTTATTTTTTTTTTTTTGCTTTATCGAAGAGACGATGTGAACACGCCTAAGTGTAGAGCTATATTTGAATATATAATTCTATATTAATACATACGAAATAATTATGAAAGAAAATTGTTTTACGACTAATGACTAGGGCTAGGATTTTGTAGCAAAATAAATCTGTAAAAAAGCATTTTAAGTACCTAAAAAAAAAAGCATTTATTATTATTTACTTTAAAAATAAATTCAATATTACGGTAAAAAATCTGGACATATGTTGCATTATAGGTATTCTTATATCTTAGGGTGGTAAACGCTCTTTGAGTGTGTTGAATTTTGAACAAATAATAAATCGTTTTTCAATATATCAAACAATTCTGAAGTGAGATTCAGTTTATTCAAGTCTTTTTTATTAAATGAAAAAAAGCCATTTTAATCGGTCAGTTTTATATTCCGTTATTGACAACAGGAAAATAATTTTCACATACATATTACAAAAAAAAAAAAAAAAAATGTCCTCTCTAAAGAACCATCTAGAGCCAAAGTCTGTCAAAACTTTTAGGCAATCAATTGTTTACGAAAAAAGGTTCATAGAAAAATGAATAAATAAAAATAAACATCAGTGTAAAAACACTAGCTTCTTCACTCCACCTGGAATCTACAATGTTATTTTCACTTTACGATAAATTATAATTGATTCGCTAAAACGAAAATGCGTGTATAAATTTTTACTAGGGTATTTCTGGCAATAATAATTAAGTAGAAAAATAATATATTTAGAGTAAAAATTATGTAAAAACGAGAAAAAAGCATATTTAGTGGAAAAAAGCAAAAGCAAGTAAACTTTGTTGAAATCAGAATGATTTGAAACGTATTTATCTACAAGAATTATCTTTCTATAAAATCCAAGCCCTACTAATGACTAATTAATATTTGGAAACTACAATATTGAAACTATTTTAAAAAATAGTGTGAAAAAATGTTTACAGGATACGAAATTAATTATAATTGAAAAACTGACCTTTTTTTTTTTTTTTTTTTTTTTTGTTTTTATTTTGTTTCGTATTAAAATATTATGCTTAAAAGATATATATATATATATATTTATAAACCGTCTATCATAAGGAATAAGAAGCAGCAGCCATCTATCGGGCTCAGGTGGTTCATTTCAAAATCGGTCAAAGACTGCGGCGGCGGCGGCGGCGGTGATGCGGTCGGAGTGCCAACAAATAATTATTTATAATATTATATAAGACACCACCTCGTGGCTGCTTGTCCGCTCTTTTAATAACGATGATCCAGGTTGTGGCAAATATAAAATAAAAAAAAAAAAAAAAAAAGTCATCTCTCTAGGCGTCTGACAGCAGATGTGCAAAGGTCTTGGGGGATATTGCGCTTTGTTCCCCGGCGCGTTCTTCTTTTATTCTCGGGCCCGCATAACGTTATTAAACCCTCCTGCCCCGTGTTGTGTTCGGGATCCGGGGCAAGGAGATGTGCCCACACCTCGTGTTGTTCTCTTATTCTTCGGTGACGATTTTATATTTTAATAAACGACAGAATCCTTTGCCATATTCATGGAACCGTTCCCTTTAGCCTATTGGGGGAAGAAAAAAAATCTCGTGGAAACGCACGGAAGAGTGTTTTTGAATTTTTCTTATTTACCAATAAAAAAGTGAATAATGCTTTTCTTATACCCAAAATATTCGTGATAACGGAATTAAAACATGTTACGGGAATAAATTAATAATAAATTACAGTTAACTATTTGAATTCAATTCAAAACAATAAAAAAATAAATAATAATATTACTCTAATATATTAATAATAAAATTTTAATACATAAAAACTATTCTGATAGGAAATTATGTTTGATAAAAAAAAAAAAAAAAAATGTGCAAAATACCAAATAAAAATCGATCAACACGTCTTTTTGTATAAGTATATTAGTTGGGTATAAACATTCTTAATAAATTCATTTTTTTGGTGTTAATAAAATCAATAACTATAAATATGAAAACAATTCGATCATTTTTAATAAACCTGCTTTATATCATATAGTAAAATTATTTAAAGATTTAGAGAGATACTTTATTTAAACTCGTTATACACTAAGAACATTTTTTTTTGTTATTTTATAATGTTAAAATATTCATTGATGTTCCATGTCTCACACTTACAATATTCGCTTTAAGGTCGATCATCCCTAAAATGAATACTGTATATTTTAGTCAACAAAGCCCTAAATATAATTTTATTCAATATTGTATAAAATATAATTTTAATAGCTTCTTGATGTATAAAAAATATATATCTAACGTTTTGTCTCAGTGACTGTTATTTTAAGTTTCTTTTCTTGGCCCAAATGTTTCAATGCGAATAGCTAATTACATTTTATTATTTTAAATTTAAATCTCATTCTATACTGTATCACAAACTCTCTCTTTTCAGCATAAGCTTTTGCTTTTGAAAAGAAAACCAAAATTCAACTATCACTTCTACTCTTATGTATTTATATATATTTATATTAATTGGTTCAAATAAACATATTATTATTATTATTATTTTTTATTTATTTATTTTTTAAATTCGATAGTTTTCTATGTACGATATTTAATAGTGGGTGATAACAGTTATTAATAGTAGGTGATATAAAGACTTAATTAAATGAGCTAATTAATTAGTGAAAATGTTTTTAAGGAATATTCCGCTTAGAAGAAACACACTTAGATATTCCACTTAGATAAAAGAGTTTAAAGAGACATACGAGTATTAACATATCTTCATTTATAACCTAACCCCTTCGGATGTATTTCAATAAGATTTCATCAGCGCCTCTACTTAAACTAAAAAGGTTGTACGAGTAAAATATTATTTTTTTTTTAAGTGGTATTACAATTACCAGAAATGTTTTTTTCGTGTATACGAACATCGTGCAATTAATTAATTAAATCATGTACAAAGCAATTATTGAAATTAACACGTACGTTTAATTTGATTAAACTTTAAAAGAAAATCGAGTAAAACTAACCGTTAATAACGGTTTTATAATTAAAAATTACATTATGTCATTATAATTAAAAAAATTAAGATATTACTATTGTAATATAAATGCTCATTCGCCAGTGTGATTGAGTGCAGTTCTTAATATCACCGAAAATATAAAGTAGAGGCGTTCATTATAAGAAAAACTTTTAAAGGTGACAAAGAATAACGCATCGAAATCTAACAGATGTTAGTGATATTAGAATTATAGTAGATTTAAGTTCTTTAAACTGTAGATTATTGCCCGATTTCTTCAAACACATATAGATACAAATAAAAGTTTTAGACTTACTTTTGGATAATAATTTTTATCTTTCGATTCAACATAAAAGGGAAACGCCGGATCGGAAACGTACACAAGACAGAACGCAGGGAGGATTTTTTGGGAATTCACTCCCCTCCCCCTCCAGAAAATTATTAGATAAGTTATTTCAAAAGTACAATAAATAAAAATAAATAAAAATATTTGTATTAAAAATTAAAAATACAATTAATATTTTATTGCATTTATTCATTATTATTTGTATGGATAAATTGTCCAAAAATTTCGATAAGTAACTTTTTGAAACCAGATTTGTCTCTTGTTGGTACTTTAAACAGGTCATTTTTTTAATTTCTCAATTTTTTTTTGAAAAAAACTACCCAAAATTTGACAAAAAAGACTCGGAAACATCACTTTTTTATCCAAACTTTAAGAAAATTTAAACAAAGATAGATAATAATATGAAAAACATTTTGGCAGAAAAAAATGTTGAAAATGTGAAAAAAAATTTTTGGATATTTTTCTAACATTTTTTTCTCATTACATATTTTTTCTTCATTTATTAGATAAAAAAAAAAGTAAACTTAAGGCAAGAAAAAAATTCGAATTCAAAAAATCACGGTTAAATATTTTTGTTTTACTCGGATATAAAAATTATCTGAAAATAAATTATTTTTAATTCTGAAATATATTTATTTAGTAATTAGTTTCGTTATAAATACGTTTTAGGTGTTTTTCAATTGGAATAAAAAAATGTATTTTGCATTTTTTCGCATTTTTCGACAATATTTGATTTTAAGGTCATTTTTCTCAATTTTTTAGGGCTTTTTATAGGTTTTTAGGTCATTTTTGGCCTAAAATTTAAATTCAAAATTTTATTATTAACTTATATATAAATTCTTATCTTCCAGCATAGCGATAGAACATTAAAATCGATACAGACGCCCGACAACATCTCATCACACCAGTCATATAATTTTTCCAAATTTAAGCTATTATAAATAATTGTAAAAGACATTTTTTCAGTTTATTAAGTCATTTTTGCATTTTTTTTTTTTTTTTTTTTTCAGAGCGTTTTTCGCAATTTTTAAGGGCATATTATTAAAATCCCAGCACTAGTTATTAGTTATTTGGATTATGGATATAATGGGCCCTTAGAATTTTCTCTATTCGGATCTGATTATTACAGACACACTTTAATAAGAGCCTTTAAATTACAACAACTAATGATGAACCAACAACCTAACGTCGGACACTCGACTTTTGTCGGCCCGGAACGGCCGAAGAGCATTTAAGTATCGTCGTCGTAACGGTGTGATGTATTGTACGCCCCGTGTGTACAGTTGTTGTTCTTTATTTCCACCTGACGCTTCGGTTTTCATTTCGGGTCGAATGGTGCACAGCGCGGGGGCATCAGACGAACATTGGAACCGTCAGGCCTGCGGAGAGGGGAGTGGTGGCGGCGGACGGACATACGCGCGCGTCTAATGCGTTTATCCAGGGGGCTCGTGTAATAGACTTGTCACCCCCTCTCGCTCCGCTCGCACGGTGTTCTGGGTGGTGTGCTTTATTTGTCGTATCCCTTGTTATTTTCGCGTGCCCGTGTCTAAATGGAAGTTGTCACGCGGCCGGGGGGGGGGGAGGAGGAGGAGAAGAGAAAGAAGAAGAAAAAAAAACGGGTAGAGATAGAAAATCCTAACCTTTTTTTCTCCTCTTTTCCCTGCACAGCTACGTACTTACCCTTCCGTCACTACCGCCGACACACCCCGAACACATCCTTTGATTACTGTCTGTCTGCGTTAATAACACCATAATAAGTCATTCCACGCGGCGAGACCCCGACCACCCCCCCCACACCCGCCTCCGCCGAAAGAGATAAATTCAAGCTGTCCATGCGGATTTACCTATCATAAATAACATTTGCACATGCACAATGAGAAATCCCGAAGACGGGGGATATTTAACGGATTCGTCTCTACACACACCCTCACGGCGCAAACATAATATTATTCATCGGTAGAGAGAGAGAGAGAGAGAGAGACGTATTCTTCTTCTGTCTCACGTGCGTTTTTCGTTACCCGATTTCTAAATAGTCACAAAGCTTTTGTGCCTACCGAGATTAATCGCGGCGAGGTCTTTACAATGCAGCAGTCTCTACAGTATATATATATGTGTAACTTGGTGGTCACACTGTCTCACTGATAACAATACATTGTTAAGAACCTAACCTTTATATTTTACATTATTTCATATTAATATTGTTAAAATTAAACCCCAATATGGTTCTTATTAATAACTGTTATAAATATTAATATGATTATTTTTGCTATTTATTTATTAGTAAAGTACTAAAACTAAAAAAAAAGGCACTTGAAATAAAGCAGTAAAGCTCAACAAATCTCTCCAAAAAAAGCTTTAAAAAAAGCATTAAAAATGGAGTTTTTGGTAAAAAAATATATATTTGTAAATTATGAAAAATGTATTACAATTATTATTTATTAGTTTATTGAATTATAAAAAAAATCACGATGTTGCTGATTTTCTTTCACAATTTGTCTGTAAATTAGATTTATTCTTTTTACGATACTTAATTTATCAAAATTTGTTAAAAAAACAGTTACAAAAAAAAAAAATTGAAGAATTGAGAAATTCAAAAAATGACCTCTCTAAAGTACCATCTAGAGGCCAATCCGGTTTCAAAAAGTTACTGATCGAAACTTTTGGACGATTATTTCCATACGAAAAGTTGTACATAGAAAAAAAAAATAATAATAAACACCAATGTAAAAACACTAGCTTCTTCACTTCGTTCAGAATCTAAAAATATAGGAGACATTCACATTATTATTAATATGATTAACACGGATTTATTTATCTTCAAAAAAAAAAAAAATTAATCTTTTATCAAACGATAATTTAATTCATAGAGCATACTTGTAAATAATTATTGAGAAAACAGTTTTTACGTACAGAGTTTTCATTAGAACAATAATAATAATAATAATAATAATAATAACAACATAAAAACCCCCCCCTTTCCGGAACAACGACGTAATAAATTCACAAAATTTCTGGTGAGTTCGGACAGGGCCTTTTTTTTTGTTTTAATAACGCACCGACCGACAAATATTAATAATAATATCTTATTTTTATGGGGGCTCAGATCGGTATCTAGCCCCGGCACCGTGTGAAATATGTAGCGTAATAATAACAGTACCACCTCCTCACACAGTACTGCTGTGTGTATTCGCACAGCACACGATTTAATGGTTTTCGGGTAAACGTTCGACGTACGGCCGGCGGGGGGGGGGTGGGTGGAAGGCGGGGGGAATGGCACTTAAAAAAAAAATATATTAATAATAATAATAATAATAATAATAATAATTCCGCGCGAACCTTATTTTTCCAGGGCACGTAAAAATAATACACACGTATATTATACGAACCGAACTTAATAGGTTTCCCTCTATGCGATGGCCGTCAGTGCACAGAGTGAGTGAGTGAATGTACGTGTGTGTGTATGATGCACACGTTTATTATTATTGCTGTTTTATTATTATTATTATTTATATATGTGTATGTATTTTTTTTAACCAATAGGGGACGAACGATAAGCATCGAAAATTTATTGGTCTAATAAAAAATATATACATATTAGGTATATATATATATATATATATATAACGTAATAATATATTTATTTTTCGGATGGTAAAATTGATGCGAAAAACATTTATCTGGACGAATAAAATATATTATACTTATTTCTCTCTCACCTCGCCTGTACAGGGTCACGTTTTTAAGCGTGCTCACCCCCATTTTTGGCCGTAAAAATACAAAATTTGGGATTTTTTTTGTTCAAGTTACTATAAAACCGATATTTTTCATAAACTTTCTTTTTTCAAACGACTACCCGCTATTTTAATTACGGAACTATAATATTCGGTTGGTTTTTCTGTGAATTTTGATATATTGAAATTAAAATTTGAACGAGTAGTTTTTGAATTATTCGAATTTCAATATCAAGGAAGATCGTCTTAATGGGTAAACGAGATATGACTGAATTAATATTTTGTAAATGTAAAATTTAATCTCGTACACACGACACGATATCTATGAACATTTTGACTAATTATTACTGATTAAAGGTATTAATCGAGTAGATTTATAATGACTACGAACTACGTACGTAACTAAATATGTGCCCAAGTGACAATTTTCCTTAATTATTTTTAAATTTGAATAATTCAAAACTGCTCGTTCAAATTTTAATTTCGATACATCAAAATTCACAGGAAAATAACCAGCATATAATTCCGTAATTAAAATAGGGGGTGGCCATTTGAAAAAATAGAGTTTGTATCTCCACAGGACACCCTTAAGGTGTCAATGATAAAAATGAGTTATGGAAAATATTGGTTTTATAGTAACTTGAACGTTCCGGGGGGGAAAAAAATCTCAAATTTTGCATTTGTACGGCCAAAAATGAGGGTGAGCACGCTTAAAAAATCACCCTGTATAACCCCGTGTGTGCGCGACGGCGGTAGAGACACGAATATAATATTAGATAGAGAGTTTCCTTTATGTTGTTTAGCAGGTGCCGGCGGCGGCAGCATACTGTTAATGGAAAAAGCAGCTTAACTTTTTGCCTCCACCCCACTACTACTACTACTACTACTACTACAATAATAATAAACATGCAGTGCGGTGCCTCTCTCCCCGTCGCGTTACGTTTAAGCCCTTCCCCGCGGTGGATGAAACATCCCCCAAACTCCATCACGTTCCCTCTTTGTGGCGCGCTTAAAATGCCAGAGGCGAGGTCGAGCCGTGAATCGGTAAGTATCCGCGCGCGTGTGTTTTCGGGCATAGAAATAATTATTGAAATTTGACGAGGCAATTTTCGAAAATCCCAAGTGAAATAAAATCCGCATTATACAGTAAGTGTAACACATAAATTATCTCGGTTTTAATTTAAAATAACTAAATTTCAATTAAAATATTTTTCACTCGGCGGGAGGAGTAAAGTCGTTTAAAATAATGATTAAACTGTCACCACTGGGTTAGGTTAGGGGTGGGTGGCTACCACAAAATACACAAGTGACCGACACAAGATACCCTTATTTTATCGACAAACACGTCAAGGCAAGTATTATTAATGTGATAATACTCTTTCGTACCATACGGGTTAAATTAAGCAGTATTGTCTTTAGAAAAAAAAAGGAAAATATTATGGAAAAAGTATTTTTTCAAATATTATATTATATAATACATAAATTAGGATTAGGCAGTTTAAAGCGAATAAAACAATAAAATAATTTGAGCAAATATAATAAATTAATAACTAATATATAAATTATAATATTATGATCGTATAAATTACCAAACCATCATGTTTACTAATAATAAAACATTGCAGTTTTAATTCTTACTTCTCACAAAATAATTAGAAATGTTGCACTAATGAATGTGAAATATATATACGTGTCTCATAAAAATACATTTAGACATCCATTAAAAATTAAAATTACGTAAATTAGACCATTACACGTATATGAATTCACTCAGATTTTGAAAGACAGAAAAAATATTTATTACATTCGAAAAATAATACAGTAGAATCAGTAATACCACATAGGGTGAGAATATTATTTTGTAGTATTTATTTTTTTTTTCAAATTTTAAAAGCTTTCATTGAAAAGAATAAATAATAAGTAAAGGTTTACCATTACAAAATATTCAATAAAATTCACATGTTAAGGCTTGAGAAAAAAAATTGTAAAAAAAAAAAAAATCTATGAATATATTATTATGTGGTCATGAACCTTATATTATCTGTAAGATCCGACGCAATAAAAAGACACGAGTAACAAAAAAAATAACATAAATGATTGAAAAAGTCATAATTATCGCAGTGTATGTTATGTATATATGTCCGTATTAACGTGATAGAAAACTTTTTATTGTATAATCCGAGAAACCAGAAAATTAAATATATACTTAACCTTGAAATTGCAAAAGGTTAATCGCATAAAAATAACATTTGTTAATTAAAATAACTTAGTTCGAAAATATTCAAATTTTATACCAAACAAAAACAAGTATGGGGTTGTTATTCGAAAAAAGTTTGTACGTATAGAACAATATAGAAGTGACACTTCGAAGTGATAACAATTTGTTTACAAAATTTCAGAAGCCCGACCGGCGGGAAGTTAGCAACCATTTCAGAGGCTCCACCTTGAAGTTCGAAACGGTTTTTACCATTATATTAATGTGTCCGTTAATATAATGTCTAGTGCCTTATTTATTCTTGATTATTAACCAAATTGTAATTTAAGGCGTTCAAGTATTAATTTAAAATGCACCCTAATTAAATGTACTTTGAAAAAAAAAAATACTCAAGTGCTGAATTTGAAAAAATGTGATTTGTATCAAAACAAAATGATAACGTATAATATGATGATAAATTCCTGATTCAAGGTCACCGAAAAATGTAACACAGAAAGATAGACATACCCCTGCTACAAAATATCTTTTAAGTGACAAGAAAAAAAAAAAATCAAAATTTTGGATTTGTACGGTGAAGAAAGGGTGAGGGATGCACGCCTAAAAAATGTTATATTCAAGCTAAAGCCAAAGCACTTTTTTCAAATTGATTTTCCTTATATGTTATGCGAAACCAAATAGAACGAGTTAAAACGTATACGTAAGAGATAAGATTATAAAAATTTATATACACAGACTTTTTGACAATACAATAGAAAAATAAAAATAAATGTTTATAAAATACTGAAAAAATTAGAATAAGTGTCATGGACAGCGCGTGCGTTTATTGCAAATGCGATTTAATAATTCGAAGTTTGCAAAAAAAAAAATAGAGGTGGTGAAATGAAAATAATTATTTTGGTAAAATGCTGATGATGCACTCAATGTAAAATGTCATGGAAGAGTGTAAGGTGGAATGGGGCAGGAAAAGAGAAGAGAATGGAAAGAAAAAAAGGACGTTCAAATTAGAAGACATTTTCCAGACTCTTAGAAACAATGAGCTACAGCGTCGCCATCTTTAGAATATGCAAAGTTTTCTTTAACTTCTACTGTACATCTACTGTATAGTCACAAAGTTGGAAACAAAAGGTTTTGTCTTTAACATTCAATGTTACCAAGGAGGTTGAACGACGGAGCTTGTTGTGCATCATTTTCAAGGGATTTTAGCAACAGCTTTTGGCACACGACTGCTAGTGGTACATATTGGTATATGGTATATGGGGGAGGCGGGTCTAGGTAGGAAGAAACGTGACTGTGGGCGTTTTGAATGTTTCAGTCGATAGTGTTAAACAATACTATTTTAATTTCATAAACATCATTCAAATGATATGTACAGGATTTCTGTGTTTTTCATTAATTTCAAATTGTTTTTTTTTTTTTTTTTTGACTAGAGTTTATTTATTTTCTAACCACCCTTTTGAAACATCTGTTTGAAGTCGCAATAAAACATACAAACAGCATTTCGCAATACACAAGTCTACTGCATCAACATTTAAAAAAATAAATTGCCATAATTGTTGTAAAAAACAAAAAAAAAAACTGAGAGACGACTTGACAATTTAGAACAACTGTTACACATCAAGTACTGTAGTATATGTTAACAAAAATGTTTTATTCTGTTCCTAATAGACAACGCTATAATAAATCTAGTCGGGGGAATGAGTGGTGGTAGTTAATGCGAAAAAAAAAATCTCCGACAGCAATTTGTTCACCACCCTAACATTGATTAATATTTTGGGATAGCTGCTAATGTTAACGTCGTTATCCACATCCCTTGATGGTAAAAAAAAAAAAAAAAAAAAAAATACATACATACATATATAAATATATAATCCCTCGGTTAATGAATAACAACAACGCGGTCAAAATTGCTGTAACGATTAAAGCCATGATTTATTAGCAAAACGAAAAAACAATATGAACATAAAAAAAAAAATAAATAAACAGATAATATTTATAGAATTTAAAAGGATTTATGTCTTGTCACCCGAAATCAGTTATTTTTAGAAAAATATTAAAAACCCCAGTGATATTTTCAATAATGTAAACGACGTAAACTACACAAATTAAACAATCGATAATATATACATATGACTTTTTACATTTTTACTTCAAATATAATATATATATATATATATTATATTTTTATCACAAATATTAATATAATAGAAAAATGAGATTTCAACAAATAATTTTATCATAATATAACCGATCAATATATATATTTTTTTTTTTTTACAAATCATAAACGTAAATACAAATATTTTTCATTTAAACATTTTCCCCGTCCTATTCTTTTCTAAACTCTAATCCATTAGGTGTACCGAAATTCGTCCAGAATCCTAAGAACCACAAAGTTGAGTTAGTGTAGTAAGAAATTACACAAGAAACTCCGAAATATACTTAACTTTTTTTTTTTCTTTTTTTTTTAATATCTCTTAGAACTTCATGACCGTAATGTAATTTAAGTGTTTACCAGTATAATACAATTTTATTGAGTAAAAACCGTATTTAATATAGACTTGGAAAATTGAAAGATCATTTATAATTAAGAGATAATAAAATCAAAACCGTATAAATCTACAAAAACTAATTTTGAAAACGTATGAATACAACTACTATATAATAAATATCGACTGCATAACCATTGAAAATAACATTTATGAAGATGTAAAACGTATAAATATATAATTAGGTACATAAACAGTCATTGTATTTATAATAAATAAAAACTAATAAATTATACAACGGGAACACTCAACTGAATATTTCTCGAATAAATAAGAGAAAAAACAATAATTAAAAACCTCGCACCTTTGGGTGTTTCTTCACTCCACGGGTCAGATACTCTTGGTGGGTGCGTAGAATTTTAAAGAAACAATTTATCATTTCTTTGATACGACGATTCTGAACGACTGATGTTAATAATATAAAAAATAATACACCCACCAAGGGTATCTGACCCGAAGAGTGAAGAATATCCGTGGTGCAAAATATGTTCGGCGCTTTCTTGTCTACACTTAACTTTATTTTGTCTAATGAAGAAAAAGAAAAAAAATTAACGAGAAAAAAAGGTGCCCAAAATGTTTTTTCACATTTTTAAAATACGAAATTTGCACCAAAACGTTTCTCATATTATTGTCTATCTATGTTTAAATTTTTATAAAGTTTGGATCAAAAAATAATGGTTTTCGAGTCTTTTTGTAAACATTTTTGGTTCTTTTTTTCAAAAAAAATACTAAAGAACTGAGAAATTCAAAAAACTACTCTCTAAAAGTCTAAAGTAACAACTAGAGGGGCAAATCCTGGTTCAAAAAGTTTGAGACTTTTGGACAAGTAGATGTCGATACGAAAAAGTGTATACAGAAAATAACTTTTTTTTTTATTATTATTACCTTGGATATTAATTTTAACATAAATTAATGGCAAACTTTTTTGAAAATTTTGGCCAACTAATAATCTACATCTGGGTTGAACGTAACATATCGAGGGGTTCAAAATGTACCTAATTTTAGACATACCTATGTAGGTATCATCCCTTCCGTGTATACCGATTCGACCGTTTTGCGTTTTCAGGGAGGGGGGGGGGTGATTTTCACAAAGAACAGAAAACAGAGAAAAAAAAAAGAACGATATGGAAACCGTTCGAGCTCACACATAACAATAACACCGAAATAGATTGAACCGATCCGGAATCCTGAACTTCAAACATTTTACTTTCTTCCCTTAGACTGTCCGATAGTTCTATATTATTATTACGAGATTCGTTCATTTTTTTCGGCTCTAGTAAAACTTTTAATACAATCGCCGCACACGGGTTTTACGAAAACAACGAATTCCGTCTGAACTTTTGAACGTAAAATGTAACACTAGAAAAAAATAAATAAATAAAAAAAATACAAATAAGTGGAAAACAAACAACGCGAATTCTTTCGTTTTTACATCCTTTTCGACGGGTTATACACTATAGATGCAGGTACCCCCCACACACGCAAGGGAACAATACGATACAATAAATACATATATATATATATATATCTGTAAGTGAATATTTGGTGGCGCGTATGAAAAATTGTAAGGGCCATGAAAAACACACATAAGAATATACATACATATACTTACTCGACGAAAATTGACTACAGGTAGATTGAATTGCCAATATACTTTTCTTTTCTTTTTTTTTTTTTTTTTTTCCATGCACTTCAGAACAGGTAAGTAAAATAAAAATGAAAAAGGTATAAAAGAGAAATGAATGTCTGACGACGACAATAAAACAAACGATTTGAAATATTCGTAGCACGCGCTCTCAAACGTTTCCTTCAGTTAAAAAAAATGACAGAATTATACTTGAAACCCGTGTAAACTGATTCGCAAGGGATGGAAAAGCAAAAAAAAAAAAAATGAATAATCAGTCTTGTGACAGGTTGCCTCGTTTCTTCAGACATTATTATATAAACGTTTTGAGTTGGGGGGGAGGGTGGGGGGAAGGCAAAAGGCGCAAAGGGAGCAGAAAACGAGGAAAAATCGTTGGGCGATTAAGAGTTTTATCTTTAGTGCGGCAAAGGTCGCGACGATGATAAATCGCAAGACGGAACGGCGGCGGCGGCTTTTGTCCTAGTACAGTAATCCTCCTGCTGCTGCCACCGCTGACACACAGAAACGGCCGGTGATGGTGGGGGGGAGGGACAACAACACCCCCTCCCCCCGGAGGCTCTTTCTCTTTCCCATGACACGGCGGCCGGCGGCAAAGGGGCACCGTTGTAAATATTAATAAAGCTGGACCCTTCTTCCTACACACCACACGACGACGAAGCACTACGGAGGAGGAGGAGGAGGAGGAGTAGGTGTTAAATCCTGCGCTCAAGACACGCCCTTTAGTGCCACGGAGATTGTACTCTCGGCGGCAAGAAGAACAACACCGACCGGCGGCCAACAACAACAAAACGTTAATAGCTTTCTTGTGGTCGCGTACAGTGCGAGAACACCCGCCCCCCCCCATCCGTTCCACCACATCTATTGGACTCTCGTGATGGCGATGATAGCAGAAAAAGAAAGAAAAAAACGAAATAAAGAAAAGACTATCTTAACAATAACACCACGCGGTTCGTGTGTACATAAACGATGATTTCTGGGCATATATTAAATAAACATATTACACTCTTGGTAGGTGTGTTGAAAATTATGACTTTCATTGTTCTTTGTATTATAAAACTTCCTTCGTGCAGAATCCGTATTATTGAAGACATTGATTTATCGTTTATTTAAAAATATACACATCCACCAACAGTATCTGACCCGAGGATCGAAGAATACATGTGGTGCGAGATATGTCCGGCTTTCTTGTCTATACTTTATTTTACTTTATTATAGATGAAACTTGTTGTCTGATTTTATTATGATGAGAATAGTTGATAAGAGGTCATATATTTTTTCGTCCTTAGTCATATGCAATGGCGCAACGAAGGGGGATGTTTTGGGTGTCTGAACACTCCCCTTAAACTATATTTATGGAAATTTTATTCAATGAGCACTGAAAAAAAAATTCTTTTAACTATACAATTATTACAACCTCTACTAGTTCAGAAATAAACTTGAAACATGCTTTAAAAATTCATATTGTTACGGGCAAAATGAAAAGGCAGGACATACTTCGCACGACGGGTGGGATTCTCTTGACGGGTGTATTGAATTTTAAAGAAACGATAAATCATTTGTTGCAATAAAACTATTCTGAACGAGGAAAGTTAATAATATAAAAAATAAATGAGAAAAAAAATGTTGGAAAAATGTCCAAAAATTTTTTTTCATAATTTCAAAATTTTCTTGCGCCAAAATCTTTCTTATATGATTTTCTATCTATATTTAAAGTCGAATTTTTGGTAGTTTTTTCCGAAAAAAAAAAAATTGAAGAATTGAGAAATTGAAAAAATAACCTTTCTAAAGTACAATCAAGAGGCAAATCCGGTTTTTCAAAAAGTTACTGATCGAAACTTTTGGACGAGTATTTCCATACGAAAAGTTGTACACAGAAAAAAAATAATAAACGACATTGTAAAAACACTTTAATTAAAAAATTAAAAAACTTTAATGTTTTAACTCGATTACATTTTTTTATCAATAGATCTTTGAGGATTGGTAATAAATATAAATATCTTATCATAAAAAAAACAGCACTAAGTCGAGTAGCAATAATATGAAATTGTTGATAAATTAAGTAAAATAGTATATTGTAGAAGTATAGAAGTAATATTCTCAGCTGGGATGCGACATGAAGACCAATAATGATGGGACGGGGATGTGTATAATGTTATAATATAGAAGTCCCACGTGCATTGCAGAGGCGGCTTACGGTGGTTTGAAACAAAAGCTTGCTACACCACTACTACACACGCTGCCTTACTCACTCGGGGAATCTACATACAGACCATCATCAGATTGTATACGTATATAAATATATACAAGCAACACCAGTGGCAGCTACGTTGAATTTTGACGTAATCCTATTTCGGTATTAACTAAATTGGGTTCAGCACAGCAGCAATACTCGTCATCATCTAAACCCAAAATCGTTTACCAACCGCCCCCCCCCCCCGCGTAACCGCTAAACTAAGAGGAGTATTATTATTATTTTAAGGTTCGGTCAACGTCACGCGTAGAATTAATGCCGTCGTCGTTAAAGAATTAAGACGTGTAACCCGAAATGAACGATAGACACGGCATAGCTATTATACGATTCAATCTATATCTATATCTAATATATATATATTTTAAATATTAATACTACTGTTTATCACCTCCTGTAAGCACTAGCTTGTGTTCGAGGTTGCTTATGAATGACGTCTTAAAATTTAAATGAAAATACAACTTTGAGTAAAACTAATAGATAATAGATAAAATAAAAAATATCTTTATTATACATACGTATATATATATATATATATATATATATATATATATATGGATATCTATAACCACACTCAAAAATATCAAACGAAATCAATATTCTTCGATTGATTATAAGATCAAATAAACATAAATTTTCCAATTTATTAAAAAAAGTAAGAGCTTAATTCACTAAAATTTGTAATACTAACATTTACCATATTTGTTCAAAATAAAATCGATATCAAAATGATGAATTGTTAATAGGTACGTCGTTCTTCAGGTCAGATACTGTTGGTGGGTTTGTAGAAAATGACAACTATATTGTATTGTTCTTTATGTTATATTAACATATTTCGTTCAGAATCGTCTTGTTGAAGAAATTATTTAAAATTCTACTAACCCTTCAAGAGCATCTGACCCGAAGAGCGAAGGACATCCTTGGTGCGAGTATGTACTTTACTTTTCTCAATCAATTGAGACATTTAAATTATTTTATTGTAAAATGTAGGTACTAAATTAGGAGGAGGTAATTAAATCAATGAAAATCAAATAATACATGAAACGATGGATGTTAATCTCTAATATATAAATGTATTCCACAATATTTAACCTTTATTAATATAGAACAAAAAAAAAAAAAAAAAGAAACGAATTCATTCATAAAATAATAACAAGCATCATATAATATTTCCACTTGATTTATTAAATAAAAACCGGTCATAAATACAAAATATCCAACTTATAATACTCCAGGATTCGATTTTCTATTTTTATATCATTTATACATTTAAATAACAAAATACGTATATTTTATTCTTATTTATCAATATTAATATTAACAATGTAAATAATCAATAGATATCTTTACATCTTTACCATGATTATTTATCATAAATGTGACACATAAAAAGATTTTTGTATGAATCATTTACTTCGTCGTGGTTGAAGGTGATTCTGTTTGAAAATAAATAGAACGTGTGTATAATGATGGAAAACGCTACTAGACCTTAATTGTTTGTCTCCGACGCGTTTTTGTTATATCCGCAAGCAAACTCGAACCTCGCACAAAACTGTCGGAACGTATACGCATATACATATGTATATATCGTGTCTAAAAGTCTGGACACGCACGACCTCACCCCTCCTTTATCCCGATACCCCGCACACACACCCCCCCTCCCACTGCACTACTCTCATTCGCAAGGGACAACGGTGAACTTTTCAACAGTAGTAACAAATTGGGTCGTAACAGTCTCTGCTGTTTTATGATTACATTAGCGAAATACAAGGGTCATAAGAGAGAGGTCAAGAGGAGGAACAACAGAAGGAGTGAGAAAGAGAGAGAGAGGGGGGGGACATTAATTTAAAATCGGGGAGTTATTATTATCAAATTGTGTATACAATACGACAATACAGTAGGTATGTAAAAAAAACAAACACGCGAAAGCAGTTTTTTCCTTTCTGCTTTCCGACGACGCACTTAAGACGTTTTTTCAAGTATATCTGATTCATTTTTTTCTCTCTCCCCCCCATCCCCATCCCCCCCCCCGGTTATATATTCCATCGTCTTTTCTACTATTTAATCTTCGAGAGAAAAACGTATTATTTATTTTTGCCGCAGAGAAAAACAATATAAAGAGGGAAAGAAAAAAAAACAGTGAGAGAGAGATAGAGAGAGAGAGAGAGAGGACACCCTGTCGTCTCACAAAGAGAAAAAAATTCCAGGTTTACCTGCGGTTGATAAGTCGTATATTATTCTCGACCCCGAGGGCGATATATTCCGGATATTTCCCTTGGTTTATACGGGGATATATACCGATGCGCGGCGGCAGGATGTAGCCTTTTGGTCTGAAAGACCAATATATTATATATATATATGTACGGTATATAGCTATTTATCGGCGGCAATCTACTACAGTCCGAAAAGGGAAAAAAGTTTCAGGATATAATGTGTTATATGTGCGCCGAAATTGGTCGGATCGGAAACCTATTAAATAACTTAGAAAAATACTCGGATTGAAAATTAACTATGAAAGAAATATATATATATATGTAACTAAACGGAGAGAAGTTTAAAAATTGATACCTATAAAACAATAATTTATATCAACGAGAAGAAAAAAATAATATTATGAAAAAAAAAAAAAAAGATGAAAATTATTTTTGAACGTGATTCGTATCATTTATTGTGCAGGTGCAAATAAGTAAAAGAAATACAAAACAATAAATAATATGAAAAAAATTAAAACACTCCGTAACATATAGTGTAAGTAAAACAATCGTATTCTATAAAATTAAAAAAATACCCAATTAAATCAAAACCGAACTCTGTTTTAGTCGATAATTCAGTGTCCGTTTAACGAATTAAATGATTTAATTTATTACTAATAACATATTTTAATTTATAATAATATATCACAAAAACATAATTTTCGAATATTAATATTAGAATGTAAATTTAAATTATATATTTTAGCAAAAAATTACAAATTGGTTTGGATCACATTAATTGATTAGCCCTATCTATAAACTGTAGAAATAGTTTAAAAAAAAAATCCTGACATACTTTACACCGAATCTAGGAAAAAAAGCAACGGAAAAAACAAACAGGAAAACACTAATTACTGAGAAGTCGACTGTTTATTAATTCATAAAAGAAGATTTTTATCGCAATTTTTATTTTTATTAAGACATTTATTACTTCATACGCACATTTTGCTAAATATATCCTTATCACCAATAATTATTATTATTATTTTTAGTATTTGAAGTTTAGTATTTTTACTCGGAATCGTTTTATTGAAGAAACATTTTATCGTTTCTTTAAAATGAAATACACCCACCAAGAGCTTTACACCCGAGGTGCGTTGAATACCCGTCGAGTGAAATATGTCCGGCTTTTTTTCTTTTTTATACATAAAACTCACAGAGATAATAACTACTAACAACAAATATATCATATTTTAATTTTACTTTTCATTATATCGTTTTCGAAAAATTTGGATATGACCAATATATAGAGTTTATTTTTTTGAGAATTTTGATGATTAAAAATGTTGTTTTCATTAACCTAATGAAATCTAATGAACCTAAAAAAATTTAAAAATTGTATTTTAACTAAATAATCAAGTGTTTGATAGCAAAATGTATGTTTTACCTCCTATACTTGCATAAAAATAGACTTAAAAGTAATCGAAGAGAACATTCGATTAATGATTTTAAATGTTTATTTCAGTTTTTACAAAACATGTTTATCATTAGAAAATTGCCTATTTTGAGCACCTTAAATCGATCGGTATAGGCATAGTGCAATCTTCTAATTATATGTAAAAAATTATTTGGAGACAATAAAATTATTAAAAATTATAAAGTCAACGAAAATTAAACATTGAAACGTCAACATTTTCAGTATAATAAATTCTATAATATGATTATCCTAAAATAATAATAATAAAAAAAAAAAATTATATTTTATATTATTAACAAATTAAGTATTGAATTCAATAAAAAAATATGAAAAACTTGTATTTTAAGACTCACTTGTCCCAGTGAGTCTTAAAAAAAAAAAAAAATTTGATTATCTTTATTATTTAAAGGATACATCATAATAATGAATAAAACCTCGATGATGAGACATCTTGTATGTTATATTGTAGTATACCCAACAATTTTTCGAAATCATTTTGAAAATTGAGTATCTCGTAATAATAACTCGACTTAAATCAATATTTGATCCGCGCACGCACGTGCACACACACAATTTGAGATACACGAGGAGGTGAAACGGAGAGAAAGAGGAAAAAGTAAAAGCAAGAATTAGCGAATTAATTGACACTAACGTTGGTTTTGGCTTCTGGTGTGATAAACGAGCGCGTCACCTCCCTAATCGCACGCCGCCGCCCGTACAGTATCAATCAACCACCGGGCGTGTAAACTTTATAATAACAGTAAACCACCAAAAATGAATGGGGAGGGGTGGGAGGGGGGAAATGGAGAAAAAAGCGGCGTCATCTCCACGCGAGTTTTTCTCTCTTTAACCGAGCGGGAAAAATTACCAACCGCTCTGCTGCTAGGTCGTCGCCGCGGTCTTTTAACTTTCTCCCATTAATTTTCATTTTCTTCGCCATTTTTACCTACCTCCCTGCCATTCTTTGCGCGCCGGGGTCGCATCTGGCCGGTTTTTAATGTGATTTGTTGTTACACACCTCTAATGGCCGGTAACTTTTTCTCAACCCACCAACCACCACCCGTCATCGTCGAGAGTCCACCGTCCGCAGCAGCAACCTACACACAATATTCGTCTGGTCTCCGACTTATATATATATATATATATATAAGTACAGGAAAAAAGTTTCACACTTGAAAAGTCAACTGACACGCGGCCGAAACGGTGTAAGATCTTCTCTACAACGTTTACTCTCAAGGAGGTTGTTAGCAGCAAGCCCCAATTATTATTATTATTATTAGTAGTAAAATTTAATTAAGCATTTCAAAACGTATCAATATTATTTCGTCGGGGGTAGGGAGACACTATTCCCAATTTGTTTTTCACATTTTTTTTATTTCCCAAAAGTTCTTTTTTTTTATCAATAACAAATCTACCAATATATCTTATCAAATAAGAGAAATTATTTATTGTTTAATAAAATAATTTAAAATTTTAATTATGATGATTTTTTTTTTTTAGGGGGAAATTGGAGAAATTAGATTGGAAAAAATGGATTGAGAAAAACGATTTGGGAAAACTGAACTACAATCTATTTTGGAAATCAATAAATCCAGTAACAGTATAATAAAAATATTTTATTGCTCTTTAAGTTATAATAACTAGAGTCCGAATTTTTACGCAGAAGCATATTTTTCTAACGAAAGTTTGATAGGAGTAAGAAATGTTCACATGTTTCACAAGTGTGTGAAATCTACCAAAAAGTTTTTTTTTTCATATTTTATACATATTTTGACTTCAAAGAATATTTCTAAATATATTAGCTTATGGTGCAAACATTAGCGCGAATAAATGGGGGGCTTAGCACCCCCAAAAGTATTTTTAGCCCCCCTCCCAAAATGTATGATATTCGAATAGGTATAAATAAAAATATTTATGGTGTAACAATGAATATTACTTTATGATATTGTATAATACTATATGAATCAATTGTTAATTGTAAAAAATTACTAATAAACTCAATATTTTCCTATGTTTTATTAACCTATGTTGAAATACAAATTGTACTTACAATGTCTTTTTTTTTTTTTTGATATAATCCTTGATCCTTAAATACATTTTCATCATACAGATGTACGATACATATTATACACTTCAGAAAATATTTTATACGACTATACCTATTTCAAAATGAATGAAAAAATATTAGCCCCCCCCCAAATTTTTCATCCTATTTGCGCCTATGGGTGCAAACGTATAAATGAAAGAAGTGATTATGTGTACACATAATATTGTAAATTAAATAAGACAAAAAGTAAATACTTTTTCAATGTTCTCATGTACATACAAAACGTGAACTTTGGTTATATCAAAGTCGGTTCGAAGTGTTTGAACTTCATGCAACAATTATTTACCTATTTCATATACAAAATACCAATGCAATACAATACACCCAGCAAACAATAAACTTTAATAATAATATAATTTAGCGCTTAACTCTCTGATCGAATAATCGATTATATTACATAAAACATGCTGTAGCTTGTAAATTTACAAAAGCCACGATATTCACATGGATATTTAACATTAATTGTTATTAATCCCATAATTATCCAATTAGTACCCATAATCGAAATTATCACAACGACAACATCAAACGGAAATATCGTACAAATATTATTACCATTGTCAGGGACGTGCGCAGAGGTAGTGGTTATGGGGGTTCAAACCACCCCCAAATTGGTGAGTTTAAAAGAAAACCCTTGCTGTGGAAAACGAATCGGGTTAAAAATGATTGAAATAAATTGAAAAAAAAAAAATGTGCAAACAAGATCTTGGACTGTACACATTGAATAAAAAAAAAAAAAGGTATATTTTCTAAAAATGTTAGTAGTTGATAAAGAAATAGAATAATTTTAAATAAAAACAAAAACACACATCCTGCATGACAACTAATTTCAATTTAAAAATCACATCATTATCGAAATATTTATGTACTCAATTTTACTAATTATTTTCTTTTACTCTGATAACAGTAGGTTTATATTGTTTTATAAAATGTATACAAATAATATGCAGAGTGTTATGATATTAATGTATGTTTGTAATATATTGCAAGTTAAATACTTACTTGAATTTAAAAATTAAAACCACCCCCAAAATAAAATCCTCGGCACGCCCCTGACCATTGTATCAATACACCTTTTCTTAATTACTTTTATAATACTGAAAACGGAAATATGATGGAATCTTGCTTTTGCATCAGCAACACTTAGATTAATTGATAATATTCGTCAGTGGGAAAAAATTTGAAAACAATAATTAAAACAACGTGTTTTGTAAAGTCGAGTAATTTTTCTAATAAAATTATAAAAACGTCAATAAAATGGATAGTTAAGGTGTGATAATTTGCCTTTAGACACACAATGATCCCCAAAGGGATTTATGAAAAGTTGACGTTCGAAGTGGGTGATATAGAAAGGGATAGGTACCGGACACATAACAATTATGAACTTATTATATTATAAAACGATCTGGAGGGATGCTGCCCGGCAACTTTTGAGTGGTTTGTGAATTAGAAACGGACCCGTAGGGTGTAAACAAAACAGCGTTAATAATAAATTTACGAGCCAGATATTATTATTTCGCGGAATCGAAAATTTTATAGACGTCGTTCGTTTTCTGTGTTTAGAAGCGAAATTCGATTAAACGCCTGGATTGGTTTTTGAAAGGAGGAAGTCCATTGAATTGCAGCAGCACTAACATCCGGGAATATATATATATATACGTTCTGAAGTGTCGTAGGTAACAACAAAATAATAATATACCGTTGTCCTGGGCAAACCGATGAATCATTTACTGTGAAAAGTAGTCGCCGTGGGGTGGGGGGGGGGAGGAGAAGAGTTGGATATTATCAAACGAACCAAAAATGAAAATGAAAAGAGAAAAAAAAAATCATATACGCATTTTGTAGAACATTGTCCCGTCGACGCGTTACGTAAGATAAATACACGAGATGCCGTTGGATGAGGGGGTGGGGGGGAATGCGTTTTTTGACGCAGAAATAGTGCGCTTCCGACAAATCGAGTAAAAGGGAATTTCATATTATTGTAAACTTCTACATGATTAACTTCGAATGGGAAATGTGTTCAC
This sequence comes from Stegophylla sp. TES_Ste_2020, assembly GCA_025469315.1. Lineage (NCBI taxonomy): Eukaryota > Metazoa > Arthropoda > Insecta > Hemiptera > Aphididae > Stegophylla > Stegophylla sp. TES_Ste_2020. Next base: position 19,449 of record JAIPRM010000260.1, on the reverse strand, counting down.
GGCTCTCCGCGGATGGAATGAGACTTGGGCTCGATCCGTTTTCACGCCAGAAACGTCGACACGGGCGGCGGTGCTCGGCGTGTGGTGGTGGTGGTGGTGGTGGTGGTGGGGGGGAGAGGGCGGCAAACAAACACTTGGCAAACCCTCTTCGAAAACGAATGCCCGTTGAAAAGAAATAACACTAAGACCAGTAGTAGTGGGTAGAGAAGAAACATACTTTTATTTTTCCACGCAGCACAAATGTCGAGATGATTTTTGGAAAATAGTTTTCACGCGTTCGACACAAAACTCGAATGTACAGAATCGGAAATTATAACGAGATTAAAGTCACTAGTCGAAAAAAAAAAAATAATGAAAAATAAATACTATTAAACTTTAAGAATAAAAATGTGTCATAGTTTAAATATTGAATTTTTCGGGTGATATCACCACTACACGTTTTTTACATTAATATATATATATATATATATATATATTCCAAAGAAATAAAATTTAAAACAATAATCTCAATAACGTTTAAATTTATTTACAAGTCACATTAGTACCACCAGTGTATAGTGTTAAAACGCAATATATTTCAAAAACTAGAACTATATTGGAAATTACCAAAATAACTTCTATAGAATACCGTCTTGTTTTGAATAATTTCCTATCAGTACGAAACTTTTGGTGTATACTTGTCCTTTTTAAAGTGTTAAAATCCAAAATAATAAACGCGAGTACAATATCGTAATTCCACTCAAAACCTAAAGTGATTTTAATCTTACAATTATATTTACTATATTTAAAAGTATATAAACAATACATATAATTAAGATTTTAGAGTTAGAATTTCTTTCTTGTTTTCGTCACAGTTTTTTTTTTTTTTGATTCTGCCGAAAGCCATCGTCTACGAATCAATTTTCACATAAGATTTTCCAATCCAAACTAATATATATATATATAACACTATTTGATATTTGATATTGATAACCCCTGCGGCTGTGGTAAATAACCAGAGGTTCCCAAACTGTGGGTCGCGATCCAAAGTGGGTCGGGATTAAATTCTTCATGGATCGCGTTAAATTTTAGTTTCTGAGTGAAGTGAAGAAGCTATTTTTTTACAATGATATATATATTTTTTTTTTCACTAAAAACTTTTTCGTATAAAAATATTTTCCCAAAAATTTCAATCAGCAACATTTTGAATCAGAATTTTCCTCAAGACGGTACTTTAGGGTGGTTATTATTCAAAATTCTCAATAGATTTTCAAAAATTGAGAAAAACTGCCTTGAATCAGACAAAAATGCAATTAAAACTTTATGGAAATTTAAATATAGACTTTAGACAATATTATGAAAAATATTTTTGTGGAAGAAATTTTTTTTTTTTTTTTGAGCGAAGAATCCCCATGGTGCGAAGTAAGTCCGACTTTTTATATGTACCATTTCTTCTCATAAATAAACATACTTATATAATTTTAATATTTATTACACAATTTTTTTTGTGTAAATTAAAATTTAAATATAAAATGCTTTTTTTTTTTATTCAGCATCTTATTCATTTTAATCATTCAAAAAAAATAAATAAATAAATAAACATTTGATTATTGTCGTGGGTCGCCAAAATTGAAAAAATGACCAAAAAGGGTCATACCAAAAAAAGTTTGGGGAACCTCTGTGATTCGAGCACTATCGATTATCGAACTATCGCGCAGGAACGTAGTACTTACCGTCGTACACTTCGACTTTGGCGTTCGCGCTGACGGCATCGCCGACGCCGTTTTCGGCGAAACATTCGTAGACCGCGTTGTCTCTGAACGCTCGAGTCGGTTCTATGCGTAAAACGGAACCGGTCTCGCTGTCGCCGACCACTTTTTCCACGATTTCATATCGATTCAACGCGTTGGACACTTTCTTGTTGTTTTTACGCCACTGTATGGACGGACGGGGTAAACCGCGGGCGCCGCAGTACAACGACACCACACTGTTGCTCTTCGCCTGCTGCGGTCTTGGTTTCACCGTTAACGACGGAGGCTCTGTAGACATTATAATTAAAATCTTTAAATCATTTTAAAACATACAAAATTGTTTTTAATAATGTTATTGTAAATTTTCAAAAAATTATTGAAATCCAATTTAACAAATTAAAATATGTCTATATTAGCTCCCCCTTCTCCCGCCCAACTTGTATATAAGTTAAAAGTTAAAAGGTTTTCGAGAAGAAAAAACATTTTGACTAATAATTAGTCAAAATACACAATAATATTTTCAAACTTTTCAAGATTATATTTCAACTATTTTTATAATTTAAAGAAAAAACTAGGATATTTGTAAAACAAAAAAATTATATTATTTAATTATTTAATAAACAATTTGTAATTATTAAAATTATTTAAGAAACTTAAATTTGTATAGAAGTGAATACGTTTAATATTAGGTAATTGATTAACATTTGTATTTTTTGGTTTTGTTTTTGTTTTTTCTTTCTTTGTTAAGTTTTAAGTTTTAACATAACGTGTATTTCTATATGATATTATTAAGCTACACGCTTAATGGGATAAATTAATCAACAATTCTGCATGTTAAATTTTATTTGCAATGTTATTATATGATCTTTTTCTAAATAAAAATAAATAAAAAAATAAATAATTGCGCTTGTTTTTTTTTTTTTTTTTTTTTTTTTGATATGAATTCACCTGCTACTTTATATAAATAGAAAAGTAACAGTTAATTACACAAAAATCACATGAATTTTAGTTTTGAAAATCACGGGGAAAATCCAAGGATTATAAATTGATGTTCAGTTTACTCTTCGTCGAACGATTTTAAAAACGAGACGCATTGGATCGATGTGTATTAACATTATGAAATATTTTATTGTTCAAATGTAAATTACTGTGAGTCGGCTTAATAAGTTCTAACGTTGAATATAGTATATAAAATAAAAATGCGGAGGAAACATACAAAAAAAAAAAAAAAAAACAATGACTCGAATTAAATAATTGTAAAACAATGAAAACTATTTCAAACAAGTTTTAACAAGACTTATTATCCGGAATATTCCAAAACTATATGAACCACTGAGATTCGAAAACTTTTCATTTTGTCTCTCTCATTCGCTCAAATTCATGAAAGCCCCTGCATGTATAAAATAATCTTTACCATGATACATAAAACATATTTAAATTTGTACTAAACCATTTTACGTGACAAACTCTTCTATGTATGTATATTTTTCAAACAGTTTTCAAAACGCCCCTTCCCCCTAAAAAAAAAAAAAAAAAATTACGTATTTTGGACATTCCAGGGACATCCGGGAGGTAGTTTTTTTAAACATTCGTCCTTCATAGTTTTTTCTTATTCAGTCTTCCATATCTATACACAGTGAGCATATATAGTTATCCCGTTGTATTATTATTTCTGTGTTCCGGGAGGTTATAAAAACTAAGAATTTTTGATACTTCTCCAAAGAAACTTCTTTGGGTCACTTAAGCTATATATCTTCGGCCGACATACACAAGGCAACATAAATTCGTTAGGTAACTTTTTTTCTCTTCTTCTTAACCTTTGGATTATTCATAGCAGTTCTTTTTTGTTTGTTTTTTTTTTTTTTTTTTTTTACCGAAACAGTAAAAATGAATTCGAGAGACTTTTGACTCGATACTTTATTCCATCTCGGTGCGACGTGAATATTTATGTAGGAATATTTTCCCTCCCATCCCCTCCCCCCCCTCTTTCGCGACACATTTATGCAGAGCATATGACGTATTGCGCTGTAATATACTTACGTGTCAAGTATTGAATAAATGGAAATGCGGAGAAGTTGGCGCCTGTAAACATTAAGGAAAGACCACGTGCAATTCTCCCGAACCAACAGAAACCGGAAAATTATCCGGCCCAGACTTAAACGCTTTACATTTTTAATACCTTAAGTGTTTACAAGAAGGCAAAGGAGGGGCAAAGGAAAGTGAGCGTGGCGGCAAAGGAGAAGCTTTTAAATGTTCTTTGTTAAAGAATAAAGCCTCTCAATAGATTATATTATATATATTTTTTTTTCAATTCAAAGAAAAACCGTGTTACGTGGTTTTTAACGTGTTATTTTCGTTAAAAAAAAAAAGATAGGGTTAAGTTTTCCCACTTTTCCGAAGAACAGGGGGAAAAAAAAATACTTAATTTAAATTGCAAAAATAATTTCTAAATTCGTGAAGTATATATTATTATTATATTCTTTATAAAACAGACTTATTTTCTAGGATCCCGTGTCTGTTTTCCGACCGCTTGACATCAATCAAAATCCTATTGTCTGTCCCTTTATAAATATTTATACCTAAAGGCGAAACGGTTATTTTTCACTTTTTTTTTTTTTTTTTTTTTTTTTTCATGAATAAATATAAAATTAAAAACCGGAGACGTGTCAGAATTAATTAAAAAATAAGAAGTTTCGTTAAAGCAGCGGGAAAATTAATAGCTCTTCGGTGTAATAAAGAAAAAAAATCTGAAGACAACATGTAGGTAGGTAGGTGGTAATCTATTAAGAGTCCTTCAAAATTACTCTAGATCATAATAATAATAATAATAATAAAAACCACTAATCGATAAGTTATAGGAATAGTATATGGAGTTTTTGTAAACCTATCATCATGTGCAAGTATACATTTTTAGCAATAATTAAACCTTAAACCGTTTGAAAACAACAGTGATTATGTATAAAATATAATGGCTCAGTTAAAAAAAAAAATTATATAACTCTCTGACCTTATGTAATAACATTACAATATGTTTCCAACGAATCGAGCATGATTTTTTCATTTTATAAAAAACTACTCTGTATTTAAAAACACTAAATTACCAAAAACTAAACCTTAAATCAAAGGTTCCTAAACTGTGGGTCGCGGTTTAATTTTTGGTGGGTCGCATGCATTGTAAATTTTAGATTCTGAGTGGTATGAAGAAGCAAGTTTTTTTCCAATGGTACACTTTTTCGAATAGAAATATTTTCCAAAAGTTTTGACTAGCAACTCTTTTAATTAGAATTTATATCTAGATGACATTTTAGGGTAATCAAATTATTCGAAATTCTCAATACTTTTGCAAAATTCAAGAAAAGTTAGTCTAAATTTGGCGAAAATGTAATTATGGAAATGTAAATATAGAAATTTCAAAAATATTTTTGTAAATAACTTTTTTCGAGCGAAAAATTCCCATGGTGCGAAATATTTCCGACGTTTTATACATACATTTTTTTTTTTTTTTTTTTAATGTAGTAATATTCATTTACACGTATTCATATACCTACATTACACAATTTTGTAATAATTAAATGAATAATTAGAGTTGTTTACAGTTATAAAAATAATTCGATAAAAATTTTAATACAAAATGTTTTTTTTTATTCAGTGTCTTTTATATTTTTATCAATCGACAAGTGAAAATGTTAAAAAAAAAAATGACATTTGATTATTGTTGTGGGTCGCCAAAATTGAAAAATTGCCCAAAATGGGTCGTACCATAAAAAGTTTGGGAACCTCTGCCTTAAATAATATATATATATCATATAAGTATATATATAAGTGCCTGGTTTATTTATTATTTTTGTAATTAAATCATTACTTTGACTCGCTTTAAGCTGTTCAATTTTGAAGAATCATTTTTAAACGTATATATATATATATATATATTTTATAAAAAAAACTTGAGTTTGCTTGTTCGGAACAATAACATTTTTTGGAAGTTGCCATTAACAGTGCTGCAGAAATTAAAAGGACTTGTTGTATTATAACCTATAATATAACAAAGGATCAAAAACAGATCGGTTGTCATATTTGACATTTGACACTACCCTTCGGAAACGTTATAAACCCTGTATAGAGATCAAACAAACTAAAACATAAACACGCGCGGCGAACGCTTAAAAATCACACAAGGGTTCCTTTGGAAATTCGACCGCCGCCGCCGTGTGTGAGTGTGAGTGTGTGTGTGTGTGTGTGCGTGTGTGTGTGTGTGTGTATAGCACGCAGCAGACTTGAATATTGGTCCCATGAATATTCTATTAACTGCATTCAAGACCTCCGGCTTATTTTTGATATACCGCCGAGAATGATTTATATTTAATATTCTTAGACGGTCACTGGAAACTAGAAAATAAATCCCATATCCATTCAATTATTAATCTGTTTCTATCTGGCAGAGAGAGAGAGAGAGAGAGCACTAATCTGTGTAATCCCCCCCTCTCTCCAATCTCGGTAATAAGCTGTAAATCGCAGCCCTATATATATATATATATATATATGCATACAGATTGTCGTAGGTTTTTTTGTACAATCTCTGCACTACGTTACACGTCTTAAAAGGGTCTGAATTTTTCATAAATTAAAAACTCTTAACATCATTATCTCTATTTTCAAAAAGTTCTCAAGTCAAAAGTCTAGTTTATTTCGTAAAACGATTTGAAAGAGATTTTTAAATGAAGTCAAATAAGGGTTATTTACATTATATGCACATTCTCAAAAAGAAATTTAAAACGATTGGATAATTCCCATGAAAAAACATTTTTAATATTGAAATTATTGAAATTCCTCCGTTTTCAAAATCGACAAGTCTCCATTAACGTTCTAGGTTAAAATATATTGACATTATTATCTCAAAACGTATGTGGTGTGTCCATATGTTTTATGGAAGTATCTCGAAACAACAGCATTTAATACAACCAAGGGACCCATTAACAGTCTTAAATACTACAAAAGTTTTATCATATTTTACTAAATTATTTGAAATCGTTTATTATTATTTACATCAATATGGTTTTGTATGAAGACTCAATAAGCGACGAGATAACGGAATTAATGTTGTAATAATTGATTGTATCATAAGAGTAATGACTCATTATATTTAAATAAATAAGTATTTATTACACGAATATATATATATATATAAATAAATAACTTGTTTTTATGTTTTTGAATCGTGAAAAAGTATAATATTTAAACTACCTACATTATAGATTAAATATTTTAATCACATAAAAATATTATATTGAAAAACATAATTAAACTAAATTGATACTTTTTAAAATTTCTTCAAATCCTTTATTCGTGTACATTGTATACTTTACTTTCCAAAAAAAAAAAAACTTGTCAATTCATTTTACGATTATAATAAAATTGATCTAATGGTATCCACAAGATTTCTTCTAGATTCTTACATTATTTTATTCAATAATTTCATTTCAAAAATTAGTAAGTCAAAAAACGGGATTAATATGGGACAGACGACTTGAAATTATTGGACAAAATGCATCCTGAGAGAAGTTTATCAGGACAACAGGACAATCCTGTAAAAAAAACCTAACTTAATACGATTTTTCAATACGGTAACCGAATAAAAACAGAATGAATTAAAATAATATTTTATTCAGGAAAATATTATGATATACGTTCACAAATCACATGATGGATGGACGGACGCAGATTAGTGGATTTTAATTAAATTTGTAGAAGTAAATTTAATAATAAAAACAACAGAACGTGTAACGTCTCAAAATTATTAATTCATTGCTTTTTTAATCAAGGTGCAATTGTATTCTAACATAATATGAAGTTCAACGTCTATTAAGTGACAAAATAAATATTTAATTTGGTGTACATAATTTACGAATGTCATTTCTCAGTCGAAGTATTCATTATATGAATAGACCCTTATTTCCTGCGCAAACACAATACACCTAACCTGTGTTAAATAAATGAAGTAATTTTATTGCATTAAATGTACGTGTTACGTGTAGAACGAATACAAATACAAAAAAAAAAATATCAGGATTAGCGTTATTTTTTATTTAGTCTTTTTACGAGAATAATTTCATCTAACTTTAAACAATAATTAAATTGAATAATGGGAAATAAATACTTCAAAAAATTAATTATTGTTACTTAAGATAGTAATATATTAAAATTGGTAGTGAATGGAACTTCATTTATTGTTATTTCGCACTGAAATAATAGTTCAATCAGTTTTAGGTACTTTACACAAAAAACAGGGAATCCCAATACGATTTGACAAATGGAATAACTTTTGTTCTATTAATAATTTTCAAATTTTATAGTTCAGTTTTAGAAAAAAATTCAAAATATCCATTTTGTAAACCTGTTTTTTTTAGAAAAATATTGATGCTTTACTAAAGATTAATTCGTTCATTTTTTGAAAAAATTTTAAGTTGTTTAGTAAATCATGTATATTATGACGTATTTGGCAAAATATTAAATTATTCGCAAACTCAAAAAAAGGTCATAGAAAATTAACGGGTTAACTTTTATAAGAGATTTAAGCGCCAATAGTTTTCAAAAAATCTGATTCACTAAAAAGCTATTTTGAATTTTTCTGAAAGTGTAGTATAATATACATATATATATCTATTGTAATGATTTTCGAAACAAAAAAATTTAAAAATTATTAATAGAACAAAAGTTAATACATTTGTCAAATAGAAAATGTAAATTAATTAATTAATTAATTATATCGTCAAAATATGTTACTAAAAATACGAAGCTAGCACAACAAAAAAATTCTATGATAACAAAGTACTGTACATAAGTATATATAATATATATTATATACATTTGAAATGTCTATAAAAAACATTTTTGTAACTTTCTCGCCTTAAGTACATTAGAATTCATTACATATATACTCAAGGGATTTTAATTACTACAACTAACTAACATATTTCAATAAAGATTTGTTAATAATAAGTACCTAATAATACTAATAATAATTACTAATTAACTAAACCTGTAGTTTAATTTCATTTCATTTGGAACAAGTCTTTATAAATTAATTTTAACTTCTTATTAGATAAATCATTATTTATTTATTTTTTTTTTTAATTAGATTGTTTAAGAATTAAAACCTAATTGATTGATGATGCCAGTGATGAATGGTGGAGGACTTAAAAAAAATAATAATCTATTCAAACAAATTTTTTGCCACGAATTTATTTATTATGAACGGAAGTTAATTTAATTGGAATTTTCAAACCTGTCTCATTTGCTTTTGTATTTTCACCGCGCGTTCATCAAAAAATAAAAAAATAACAAAAAAAAAACCTCTATCCAAATCGGAAATCGGTCTGACGGCAACGTTGGAAACAGAGTAAAATAATATGACCCTGCACTGGGGTATGGAACGACGGGACAAATTCATAATATAATTAATAATTGTATTTTTTTTCTCTCTCTCTCTCTCTCGCTCTTAAACAAGCACAACCCAAAAATATTCTTTATTCCGTATACACATTGATAACGGACTCGTTACTTGTCAGCCGTTTGACAGGCGAAATAATAATTTTTAATTTTTCTAATTCACCGATAAATGTTAATTCATCGGTTCAAATATAATATTTGTTTTCCCAACGTTCTGCCATAGAAAAATATAAACAGAGTTTTTTCAAGTAATCATTTATTAATATAACATTTAAAATATTATGAACATCAATCATTTCACCAAATTTTTTTATTAAAATAAAGACCAAAGAATTTTTCTTAAGAACACGTGATTCAATAATATATAATTTATAAACAATAAACATATACGTATATTTAAGGTTCGATTATTGCAGTGTATATTGAAAAGTAAACAAGAAGAAAATACTTTCATTCAAAATTGTCAATTTCTGATATTTTATTACAATAATTTAATACAAATCTATCGTGTCAAAATGATATTTTAGACAAATTTAGACATTATTTTTGAAAACCAACTATTTTTTTTCATTTATACTCGACATTCTAATTGCGTTTCGAATCACATTGCAAAAACTTTAATAATATGATACAATTAATTTCGTAGTTTTGCAAGTATTAAATCCAGCAAAGAATTATTAGTACCAACACTATAAATTTAGTTGTTACCTTGTCAGTAATAAACTTAAAATGCCACAAAATTTGGAAATCAGTTAACAGACTAGTATATGTAACAATATTGTTTAAAGCAATTTCTTTTTTTTTTTTCAAAACACGGTTATGAGAGAAAAAAGCCGGACATACTTCGCACGACGGGTGGGATTCTCTTGACGGGGGTGTATTGAATTTTAAAGAAACGATAAATCATTTCTTCAATAAAACGATTCTCAAACGAAGGAAGTTAATAATATAAAAAATAAATTAGAAAAAAAAATGTTAGAAAAATGTCCAAAATCTTTTTTACATGATTTTCTATCTATGTTTAAATTTTCATATAGTTCGGATCGGAAAATGATGGTTTCCGAGTCGTTTCTGTCAAATTTTGGGTAGTGTTTTCCAAAAAAAAATCCGAAGAATTGAGAAATTCAAAAAATGACCTCTTTAAAGTACAATCTAGAGGCAAATCCTGTACCAAAAAGTTACTGATCGAAACTTTTGGACAAGTATTTTCATACGAAAAGTTGTACACAGAAAAAAAAATAAACAAACATCATTGCAAAAACACTAGCTTCTACACTACGTTCAGAATCTAAAAAAACCCCATTCTAGTCGTTAGGATTTTTGACTGGACTAAGTGTACTCAATTATTGTTATCATCCAGGGTAGAGTCACTCTGTTGCTGTTGCTTTCCACTATATCACGTACACTGGCAGCAAAACACTCCCCCTCTACTATTTGTCTTCAGAACTATTACAAAACTACTACTAGTAGTAGTAGAAGTAGTAGTAGTAGTGGGCGGGTTCAGTGCTGCGCACTTAACGTAGTGTCAGCTTGCGATCCACTTTAGAAAACGGAAAACAGCTGTAACCCCTCCCCCCACCCCACGCCATTACACCGACAACACGCGCTCGTTGTTTATCATCAAGGGATTGGCCAACCGACTAATTTGTAACGTACGACGACCATAGGTTAGGTATTCTTTTTTATCCCCCATCTTCCTTTATAATCCCTTTTTTTTTTTTTTTTTTTTTAACACACATAGATCGTGTAAGATTTTCTCTCGACCGGATGCTGGTAAATTACACGGCTAACAGGTTTTTTTTTTTTTTTTTTTTTGCCGCCACGTCAGCAATACAAAAGCTCCTATAGTTACTTTATCACGGGTAAAATCTTTAGTAGCAGTGGACTTAACGTGCGAGCACAAAACACATATTTTCTTCCCGGTGTACGTTTATAAATCCCAACTGCAACCCCTACTACTCTCCTCCACTATTTCTAAATGTTCCGTCAACATGCATGTCGTTATTCTTATAGATCGAATAGCAATAATAAGATTATTATTATAATTAGTGATGTAAGTGGGAGATTTCAATTTAGGAATTTCTAAAGTGGAAATTTCTTAGTAAAACCACTAGCTTCTTCACTTCATTCAGAATCTAAAATGTAAAAAATCTGCTTCGTTTTGCATTAAAAAAATCCTTCAATCAACTTAAACCTTCGAAACCGGAACATGAATTACTTCAGGAGGGAAGAAACAAAAAATTATATACAATTAAACTTATCAGAAACAGAAGATAACTGCAAAATGATTATTTAACTAGCAATTATTTAACGAGTTGAAAATTTAATAAATATATATATATATATACCGATTTTTATTATTTCATAAACTTGTCACATAATGTAACTACAGATATTATGTCATTAATTTAGAGTTAGGATGTTGATGACCTAAAAAACACACAAAAATGCAAAAAAGCCCTAAAAAATGTGCAAAAATGCCCTAAAAACTTTAAAAAATGACCTTAAAATAAATATAATACTCGATAAGCGTGTATGATCGGCGTATGTCTGAAAGAGCACTCGTTTCATTAATATAACACTTAAAGAGTAAATATTATCGGAACGCGATAAAATGATATAAATTTTTTACTAATAGTCCAAATCCAAAGTTAGATTTTAATAAATTAAATTTGTTTCCAAACTTGGATGTAACATTTGCCCTAAAATCTATAATTTGTGAAAAATGCCCCACATTGTATAAAAAGTACAAAAAATGCCCTAAAAGATGAAAAAATGACTTGAAAATGTTGAAAAATGACGTTAAAAAACAAAAAAAAAATGCATTTATAGCTAAAAATGCAAAAAATGCAAAAAAATAAAATTAGAATATTCTGCATCAAGGGAGCATGAAATAAATTTTTAGCTAGGATAGCATTGTACAGAATAAAAGGAAAAAAAATGCATAAGTCATCAACATCCTAACTCTAGTCATTATCTTTGCCGTCATCATAACTCGTGAGGAATTCAACTGCTTTTCCTCATAATTTGTCATCACTAGATTTCCCGGTAAACATCGTGGAGGGAGGAATTTCGCGGAAATAATACACCACTCTAGCAACAGTCACTAACGACTTTATTAAACAAGTCCTCCCCTTACGCAAGTAATTGATATAACGAGCGATTGCATAACACACACGCCTACGTTTCCGTTTTTCCACCGACTATATCGAACCCATATATTATTGTTATACCCAATTCGTTTACGACCCCCGCAGAAGAGATACTATATCCCTCTGATAGGTGTGCGAATGTTTGTCTCAGTATTTTTTTTTTTTTTTTTTTTTTTATAATTGAAGGAAATTAAACAGTATTAAGTAAAAACCAAAAATGTATATCATGATATTTCTTTCAACATTGAACTCAAACGAAATCACATCATATTAATAATAATTAATATTAATATAATGTATTCTAATAAATTAGTATTTACGTATTAGAATTAATTAACTATATCAACAAATCGCGGGTTTCTAAGTTTATACTCAATAAATTTAATAACATAAGAATTATCTAGGAATTTTGCTGATTCCATCAATATAATGAGATTTCTTCACTCCGCATAAAAAAAAAAAAAAAAAAAGAAAAGGAAATCCAAAAAAGTGTTACATAGCACGTTATTCCGGCCGAACGGATTCAATTACGGGTGTGATCGAAAACGAGGTGGAGACACTCATATCATGTAATGATAGTGGGCACTTTCGAATAGTTTACACCACGGACTAAGATAAGAATGGACTGGTCTCGAGTAGGCGAGAGGTGTGGTGTGGGATGGGCCCCAAATGTTTAGTTTTAACTACATGGAAATATATTGCTTTTAACGCCATCTTGTGGTTTTTTCTGTAGTTCATGTTTGAAATACCTCCGATTTCAAGGTTTCTACTGTTTTTTTATACTATAAATTACTAAAATTAATTTATTGTGAGTTGTGACTTAAAGTTTATTTCAAGACATCGTTTTTTATTTCGTAAAAAATTAGTCATATAAACAATGAAAGTTAGAAGATAGATGGCGCTAAAGATCAATAGACTCCTTTATAAAGTATCATTTCAGTTCTACTGATAAACTTCCCGAGACCAGTCCATTATTATCGTAGTCCGCGGTTTATACTATCGAATACTATTCGTTAGTTCAAGAAAACTATCGAATGCTATTCGAATATATTATTTTACATGACCGCCGAATAGCAGGTTTTCCAATTTAAACTATCGAATAGCTTAAAAAAACTATCGAATAATTTTTAAATAGTTTTAACTGGGGTTGGGTTTTTGACCGGTTAAAATTTTTTATGGTCAATTGACCGTATTTGACGGGTCAAAATTTGAAAATTAAGAATTTATTTTTTATACTATAAACAACATTGATATAATATTATAGATTATAATATTTAAATAATATTAATAGTTTTATTACTACTATTTTACTGAAACTTTCTAGAGCTTACAATTGATAAATAATGTTTCAAGAATTTGTTAAAATGCAAATTTAAAAAAATTGTCAACTGACCGGTCAAATTCTTTTTGACTTGTCAGTTGACAAAATTTTGACCAGTCAATTGACCTACAGCCACCCTAGTTTTAACTATCGAACAGTATTTACTAACGAATAGTCCGAATAGTGTTCACTATCGAATAGTCCACTATCGAATGGCTATCGAATATTTCGATAGTGCACATCACTACTCGTATGACGTATGGTTCACGAACACACGCGTGTGTGATGATTTAAGAAGGATAAGTAATTTGAGCAAGAGGAGGTGGAGGGTAGTATCTACAGATAATAAAGACAGGCACACGCACAGACACAAGACAGACGCAGAGAATAATGACGACGACGACAGATTACTATACGTTTGAAGTCGTGTTGGCGACGGGATGATGATGGTGGTCGTGGTGGTGGTGGCGATGATGATGGTGGCAATGACGGGAAAACGGAACTTTTCGCGTTCTAATTCGTATAACCGAGAAAAACCCTGGGTATTGTTTAATTGAAAACCCGCGTTAACTTTAATTTACTCTCTGCTGCGCCTCCTATCATCTCACAGCCTATACCACCAGATCGTGGAAACTCTTCCCCCTCTTCCTCTTATTTTTTTTTTTTTTTTTTTTTTTTGCACACCACCACCACTACCTTCCGCGACTTCTTTATATATATATATATAAACCGTCGTCGTCGCCGTCTCTCTTTTTCCACACCGCAAACGTTTACGTTCGGAATATAGAGACGTCGGTGTCGAGCTGGTGGGGGGGGGGTGTTCTAGTCCAGAAATTAACGCAACTTTCTTACTCACCGCCGCCGTCCACTTGTGTACACATCGGCGAACTTCGAAAGGAAGGGAAAAAATACGCGAAAACTTCCGTTTCATATAATAAAAGAAAAAGCTACCACCGATGAGATCTGTTTGTACATACTGAAAAGTAATATATATATATATATATTGACGCGCAGTAAGTGCACCGTTGTTGTTCTGCAAAGCCACTACTATAACAGCACCGATACACGACGACGCGATGGGTTTTGAGGAGTGTTTGACGACAACATATACCACAATACGACCGCGACGAAAACGTCTTTAGGCGTTTCTAAAAACAACGTTGGCTAAGTTTCGCTCTGATACAACATCAACAATCAACGAGGACGACGCGTAATGAAGCAAATAAAAACTACGGTACGATTTAACAGCAACTGGACACAGTTTTCGTTAAAATAATCAGACGTATACACATATATTATGTTCTTTTTCTGGTACACTATTGAGTATGTATGTATATATCATGTACAGATCTCATAGAGTAAAGAATATAATATAGAGGAGCCACTCCGTATACTGTTAAAAATGGAATACGCTAAGAGTGACCATTTCGAGAAAAATAAAATTATTTTTCTTATTTGGTTGGTACCACTTTAAATTTTCATATTATCATATTAGATAAGATATACGAAAACACGGACTAAGACAAGAATGGACTGGTCTCGAGTTGGCGAGAGGTATGGTGTGGGATTGGCCCCAAATGTTTAGTTTTAACTACATGGAAATATATTGCTTTTAACGCCATCTTGTGGTTTTTTCTGTAGTTCATGTTTGAAATACCTCCGATTTCAAGGTTTCTACTGTTTTTTTATACTATAAATTACTAAAATTAATTTATTGTGAGTTGTGACTTAAAGTTTATTTCAAGACATCGTTTTTTATTTCGTAAAAAATTAGTCATATAAACAATGAAAGTTAGAAGATAGATGGCGCTAAAGATCAATAGACTCCTTTATAAAGTATCATTTCAGTTCTACTGATAAACTTCCCGAGACCAGTCCATTATTATCGTAGTCCGCGGTTTATACTATCGAATACTATTCGTTAGTTCAAGAAAACTATCGAATGCTATTCGAATATATTATTTTACATGACCGCCGAATAGCAGGTTTTCCAATTTAAACTATCGAATAGCTTAAAAAAACTATCGAATAATTTTTAAATAGTTTTAACTGGGGTTGGGTTTTTGACCGGTTAAAATTTTTTATGGTCAATTGACCGTATTTGACGGGTCAAAATTTGAAAATTAAGAATTTATTTTTTATACTATAAACAACATTGATATAATATTATAGATTATAATATTTAAATAATATTAATAGTTTTATTACTACTATTTTACTGAAACTTTCTAGAGCTTACAATTGATAAATAATGTTTCAAGAATTTGTTAAAATGCAAATTTAAAAAAATTGTCAACTGACCGGTCAAATTCTTTTTGACTTGTCAGTTGACAAAATTTTGACCAGTCAATTGACCTACAGCCACCCTAGTTTTAACTATCGAACAGTATTTACTAACGAATAGTCCGAATAGTGTTCACTATCGAATAGTCCACTATCGAATGGCTATCGAATATTTCGATAGTGCACATCACTACTCGTATGACGTATGGTTCACGAACACACGCGTGTGTGATGATTTAAGAAGGATAAGTAATTTGAGCAAGAGGAGGTGGAGGGTAGTATCTACAGATAATAAAGACAGGCACACGCACAGACACAAGACAGACGCAGAGAATAATGACGACGACGACAGATTACTATACGTTTGAAGTCGTGTTGGCGACGGGATGATGATGGTGGTCGTGGTGGTGGTGGCGATGATGATGGTGGCAATGACGGGAAAACGGAACTTTTCGCGTTCTAATTCGTATAACCGAGAAAAACCCTGGGTATTGTTTAATTGAAAACCCGCGTTAACTTTAATTTACTCTCTGCTGCGCCTCCTATCATCTCACAGCCTATACCACCAGATCGTGGAAACTCTTCCCCCTCTTCCTCTTATTTTTTTTTTTTTTTTTTTTTTTTGCACACCACCACCACTACCTTCCGCGACTTCTTTATATATATATATATAAACCGTCGTCGTCGCCGTCTCTCTTTTTCCACACCGCAAACGTTTACGTTCGGAATATAGAGACGTCGGTGTCGAGCTGGTGGGGGGGGGGTGTTCTAGTCCAGAAATTAACGCAACTTTCTTACTCACCGCCGCCGTCCACTTGTGTACACATCGGCGAACTTCGAAAGGAAGGGAAAAAATACGCGAAAACTTCCGTTTCATATAATAAAAGAAAAAGCTACCACCGATGAGATCTGTTTGTACATACTGAAAAGTAATATATATATATATATATTGACGCGCAGTAAGTGCACCGTTGTTGTTCTGCAAAGCCACTACTATAACAGCACCGATACACGACGACGCGATGGGTTTTGAGGAGTGTTTGACGACAACATATACCACAATACGACCGCGACGAAAACGTCTTTAGGCGTTTCTAAAAACAACGTTGGCTAAGTTTCGCTCTGATACAACATCAACAATCAACGAGGACGACGCGTAATGAAGCAAATAAAAACTACGGTACGATTTAACAGCAACTGGACACAGTTTTCGTTAAAATAATCAGACGTATACACATATATTATGTTCTTTTTCTGGTACACTATTGAGTATGTATGTATATATCATGTACAGATCTCATAGAGTAAAGAATATAATATAGAGGAGCCACTCCGTATACTGTTAAAAATGGAATACGCTAAGAGTGACCATTTCGAGAAAAATAAAATTATTTTTCTTATTTGGTTGGTACCACTTTAAATTTTCATATTATCATATTAGATAAGATATACGAAAACACAAGACATCGTTTTTTATTTCGTAAAAAATTAGTCATATAAACAATGAAAGTTAGAAGATAGATGGCGCTAAAAATCAATAGACTCCTTTATAAAGTATCATTTTAGTTCTACTGATAAACTTCCCGAGACCAGTCCATTCTTATCTTCGTCCGTGTACAAAAACAATAACATATTTAATTTTAAAGTATGATAACAGTTCCTTATCAGTGATCCGACTGAGCGAGGGATACAATATTTCGATACGGTAACTTGATTCTTTTCAACAGGTCACTCAAAACGTATTCCATTTCGTACCCGAGATTACATCTGTAAATTATTTAATTGCTTCAATTTATATAATTGATACATTTACATAATATTAGCCAATCGAAATGAATCAATTCATACTACGACAAATATGATGCACGTAGGGCAACAAATCAAAAATATGCTTTGTATGAACGTATAACATATTATATTATAAATAATTAAATCAATATATATAAACATATACGAGCACACGTTAATTGAATTAAGTTAACGCAGATGAAATAAATGTCTATAAAACATAGAGTAAAAGCAAAAGTTAACATAATGTAGCAACTGCGATTAAACTCCTGAATAAACACACAATATATGCTATGTATTTTATAAACACAAAAAGACCAGGTCAGTTTTGTTTAATTGAAAACTACAATTTAATTGGCAAATGCTAGATCAGTGGTTCTCAACGGGGGTGATACCACCAGCCACCCAGTGGGCGGTGAACATTCCTTGGGGGATAGGGTAGTGTTGAGTATAATATACATATTACTTACATTAAAGCCAAAATATTGAAGAAAAATAAAAACTTAAATACAGATAGTCCACTGAACGACGCTTCATGGTTTATCTGTAATTGTATATTCTCTGAATGTTTCCAATAATGCTTCATGCTTTATGAAAGTTATCAGTTATATAATTTTCAAGTAATACACCATTTTCATTTTATTTTTGTTTAAGGGGGGCGTTGAAAAATATTTTGCTCTTCAGGGGGGGGGGGTGGTTACTTTAAAAAGGTTGAGAATCACTGTGCCAGATAATACCTGAATAAAACTTATATCAAACTTTAAGACCGTACACAACGGTATGTTAGTTAACCGTTACGTAAATTTCCTCTCTTTTGGTTAGTAGTACAATAATAGTGCAATTTAGAACTTTATTATATAGATTTCCAGTTAACCGCGAATAATTCTTGTCAACACCATTACATCTATCATATTATAAACGCGTTATTATTATGCATTTCCACGATGCATTGTATTCCTTTTGTGGTAAACAACACTTCGAGTGCAGTCGACAAACCGATGTGTGTGTGTATTCATGCAAACACACACATATGTTTAAATGTATGAGGAGTTCGAGCATGTGTGTATACAACGCGTATAATGATCATGACGTGTATGGACATGGGCAGGCAGGCTGCGGTCCTAATGACGTTGTTTGACTTCGGACGAATAATAATTATTATTATTTAGGTTAAACTTGGCCGACCGAAACAGCAGCTAGCTGAAATTGTTGGACCGAATGCGCGAGGTTCAGCCGTTGGACACAATTATTATTATACAATTCAGTAGTCGTAAACACAAAGGTAATAAACACGGACGTTTCACTATGAAATACACAATATTCATATTATTTTATCAGTTATTTAACCAAAAACTTGTTTACACCGAGTACGATATTTTTTTCAGTATCAGAGAAATACACAATTAATACAATCATAGGATTTTAGAATCAAAGCTATTTTTTATTATTTCTTTTTTTTTTTTTTTGTAGATTCTCAACGAAGTGAAAAATCTTATTTATGTTTTTACAATGATGTTTATTTATTTTTTTATTTTTCTCTTTCTGTGAACACTTTTTCGTATAGAAATACTTGTCTAAAAAGTTTCGATCGGAATCTCTATAGATATTTTAAAAAAATTTTTGATTTTTGATAAGAAGACTTGAAATTTTAATATGATCATATTATAGTCGTATAAATGTCTAAAAATGATGGTTTCCGAGTCGTTTTTGTCAAATTTTGGGTAAGTCA
>JAIPRM010000259.1:56068-66096 GCA_025469315.1 Stegophylla sp. TES_Ste_2020 | reverse complement strand
AACTTTTGGACAAGTATTTCTATACGAAAAGTTGTACACAGAAAAAAAAAAAAAGAAAAAAAAGAATTAAATAAACATCATTGTAAAAACACTAGCTTTTTCACTTCGCTTAGAATCTAAAATGTAGTTTATTCTGTTTATATGGGCAATGGGCATATATAAACGGACATTTTTTTTGGGGCAACGAAGTGCACAGGTGCAGCTAGTATATATATATATATGTTTAATTGACCTAAAAAAATCTTGAAAATTGTAAGTTTACTTTTTTCTTTGTAACTTTGAAGTTAACATTTCAATGGAATTCATCAATTTAATCCAAAATGGCACACTTTAACATACATAAAAGAAAATTGGTTTGACCGATCTTCATAAAACTTGGTACCTAGATGGAGAATTTTATTGCATATATTTTGGTGCAATAAAATTTTTTTGCGGACAAACAATTAAACATTTGACAAGGATTTCATTGGACAAAAGTAGGAGAAACTACGGACAAATATTATGGTATTTTCTTGTTTACGAGTACCTTAAATAGTTTTTCGACGCTGAATATGATGGTGTGAACTACAATCCGCGCGGATCAATAGTTTTTTGACTATTTTGAAAATTTAATATTTTTGGGTATTATATTAAATACCTACTGATTTCATCAATTTTAAATGTTCTTGTGGTTTAGGCTTCAAGTTCGAATGGTACAGTACCAGATTTATACCTTAACCGATAAACTAGTGCGTCTACAGGAGGGGTAAGTAGGGGCAGTTGCCCTCCCCTTGGTTTTTTTAAGGTCAATTATCACAATTATTATGTAATGTAAAATTTCACAAAATTAACCATTTTTCAAATAAAAAAATGCTTTTTTGAGACTGGGTTACTTTTATTTAAATCAAATAGGAACGCTAAAACTAAGAACATTGTTTTTATAGATTTATAATATATCGTAATGGTTTGGCCAAATACAGTATCAATTATGTTTTTACTTTTTTGGTAAAAAAGAATAAATGTTTAAAGAATTCATAGAATAGTTGTGGTATTTATGCATAATTTTAAATTTTTTCAATATTAAGTCCAGTTTTAAACAATATTGTTTATTATTATTACGTTTCTAATTAATACACTTATGTTTTTATTTTTTTTAAATAATTTAAGAAATAAGTTAATTTCAGAATATTATCATTTATTTAATTTATAGAACTTAGAAACATTAATTTTTTTAAACATTCTAAAACTATTAAATCAGAGGTGGGTACCTAACAGTTTGTGTTTAAAAAATTGCATTCATCATTATGAAACCTCACAAATGATACTGTAAATTTTTATTTAGCGCCACCTAAATGTCTAATATATGTCGGATGATTTTATGCCAATAGAGCCATTCTGAAATTTCCAATATTGTGGATGTTTTAATACTAAGTCATAAACACTTGCTTTTAATTACCATATCTCAAATAAGACTGTTAATAAATTGTGTTCACATTACTGGAAAAGCATTATAGAAAAAAGGGTGGTGGATTCAAAATTGTTTTGGTTTGTACCAAAAATGTATCTCATTAGGACTTTAATTCTTTAGAAATTTAATGTGTTAAGAGAGCAATGAAAATATGAATAAAATAAAGATTAATAATTTTAAGAGACATTTGTTACATTTGTTTCTATAATTAAGTAGAAAAAATATTTAATTATACAAAGTTTAAAAGCTTATAATGTAATAATATGTTTAAAGCAATAACACAAAAATAACAATAGTTTACAAAAAATGTACACAGTATAAAATATTTTAACTATACAGATGGAATAAAAATAATTTTAACCAAGTTTACTACAAATTAATATTAATGTACACCCAGTAAACATGTACTGTAATCATATATTTGTTGTTTGTCTTAATATGAAGTGAATAATTGGTAAAATAAATTTTAATAATTTAAGTTAAACTTGTTAACTAAAAAAGTTTTACATAAAATATTTAAAAAAAAAGAGGTTTATAGAACAAATTATTTTAATTATTTTAATAAAAAACATAATGTATACATATTTATTGTTTGAACAGGATACACAAGATAAATTTGTAATAATTATTTGAACATGATATTCATGGAAACCAATACTTCTTTATAATCTTTAAGTGCTTTGTTGATTGAAAGACAGAAACCCTTGGAAAGTGGCAACAATGGATAACCAGGAATAAGCTTTTCATCTAGACATAAAATATTATAATTAATATTACTTTACAAAATCACAATATTTTAAAAAGAGCTGAATTATTTTAAATATTATAATACAACCAGATTTTCTATTATAACCTTCACCAATACTACAACTAGGATTCTTGGAGCCTAGAACAAAATCAATTGATGAGGCCTTAAGGCCTATAGTATATAAGATTTTTTTTAAATCTCATAATTTATAATTTATACATAAGTATTTGATGGTCATTTTTTTGCAAAAAGCTTGAGAATCTAATATGAAAAAGGCCAACTACTCAGAGTGCTGAGTAAAATACGGCATAGAAGCATAGAAGTACTAAATTTGGGTAAGAAAATTTGAGATATCGAGAACTTGTCAAATTATATTCGAGTTAACAAGATTCATTAAACATTAAGTGTTATTGTAATTTGAAGGGGAATATTAATAATTTGAAATATCAAGAATTTAGAGTTATCGAGATTCAAGTAACCAAGAGTCGACTGTACTAAATAATTATAACTCAAGTAACTAATATAAATTATTAAAAAAATATTACCTTCAGTTAATTCTCTTTCGGATATTTTAATCCAATTTTCAATAGTATTGATTAATCTGTAAATGAGAATTAGATTATTTATATAAAATTACTAAACAATTTGAAAAACTTACTTTGGACCATGAAATTTTACATGTTCTAGTATTTCATTTTTGAAATATCCTGCATTTATAATACCACTAAATGAAATAATATAAATAAAAATTATTAAATTAATTTCAATATAATAAAAATGATTGTACTTATATGTATAACATTTTTAATTTATTTCAATATAAATAATGAATTCTAAATTACAATAGTAGCATTATTTGTATTTTCTTGAATACATAAAATTGAATAAGTACTAAAAAAATTATTAATAATACCATATAAATATCACCTTTATATTGCATATTTTTCTCAATGATAAACCCTAATTTTAATCAAATTATTTATATATTATTTGATATTCATTAATGTAAAACTAGAAAACTACAATATAGTATATTACTATATTTTATACAATATAAATGTAGTTTAATTTAGGATTTTATATTATAATTAAATGAGTGAACGGAAGTATTACCAAAAAAAAAATTACATTAACAATTTAATACCACGTTTAATAATCTAAATATGTATTTCATTACTAATTACATAAAACATAAAAAACAAATAAAATTACACAAAACATTTAAGAACAAAAAATATGAATACAAAATGTAATAATGATTCAGTAAACAAAATTTATTGGAATGTTAACATAATTTTTCTTTGTATACTGCATTTATAAATTAAAAAATGTTACAACAAAAGTTGAAAAATTGTACACTTAATTAATTTGATTAAAATTATACGTATATGATATAAAAATAATTTCGGTTATACATTATACTTTTAATATTTGCAATGAATATTGCAAGATATGCAGTAATATTAAAACTAAAGTAATTTAGAAATTATTATTTATATTTAGAAATAAAATTAATTCAACTTACGGATTCATATTCATGTTCAACATGTTTGTCATTGACTGCACAACTTTGATAAGAACCATTTCATTATAAACACGAGAATTTTCTTTTGCTAGTTTTTGACCTCGTTGAGATTCAAATCCAGCTTCATTATAGTAGGGTTCACTAACCAAAATCAATCCTAAAATAAATACAAAATGTTATTATAAAATAAATATTATACCTAATAATATTTTTACCTTGTATTGATACTAAAAGTTGTAATAAATTAGAATCTTTAGATGACCATAATTCCACACCATGTCCAGACCAAGTACCTAAAAGGCTAAGACATACTTTTCCATCTTCATATAAATTTGGATTCAACCGGTCATCACAAAAACTATAATAATGACAGAGTGGAGGTTGAAGTGGATAGGTATGTGGTAGTTTAACATCAAACATAAATAAACCACCAGCATATGGAGTTTTTTCTGGTCCTCTGATCATTATAGAAAACAAATCCTAAAAGGAATAAGAAACAAAGATTTTATAAAAATAATTACTACTTTTAGTGGCATAGCCATGATTTTCTCATGGGATGGGTTAACAAGTTCTGTTAATTAACTTACCCCGTGGCATAGCCATAGTGAGGGGAAGGTTGAGGTGTACACAATAATACTATATACGAGGCTTTGAACCCAAATTATTTATTTGGGTTACGAGTGTTAAATAAACATTTAGGTGTTTTGGGTTATTAAACATATCTGGTTACGATTAAATGTATATTTATTTGGGTTAATTATGATTATGGTTAATTTGGGTGTTAAAAAAAATCATATATGTATTTCAATAAGAATTCAATTTAATAATCAAATTCTATTTTAAAAATAAATGTAATACGAAATAATAATTTAATCCGTCATTTTTTTTTACCGAAATAAAATATACATTAAATCTCAATTAACTTCATTAACTAACTGAAAAACATAAAAATTAAACATATTTATGTTGTGGTTATTTTGCAAATATGTTTTCAATCTTTTTAAAGTCGTAAAAGATTGTTCATTAGTAGGAGTTATTACTAAAAGTGTTGCTAAATTCTGCAGAAAATTAAAAATAGGTAGAAAAAATTTTGGTTGAAACGCATTAATAGAATTTTTTAGAAAATCTTAAGTTTCTGCAAATTTTTTTGGCCACATTTTAATTTCACCCACAACTGCTATAACCCACTACAATCAAAATCACCTTGACACATTTCATCTAGCCATATATTTTTTTATTCATTTAGTATATTATTGGATAGTAGTAAAATAAAGTTTTAAGTTTCTAGCTGCATTATTTTTGAAGTTGTATTAAAAATCAATTTTCAATTTTACAAAAATTTCGGTAATTGCATATTTTGTTGTTTTTTGTCAATTTTTTGACAGATTTTCAACGTTTTTGAAAAAAGTATTGAGAAAATGGAAAAGTGACCTCTTTCAAGTACCATCTAGGAGTAATTCGGAATTCACAGACATACTGATCAAAACTTTTGGACAAGTCTTTCTAAATGAAAATGTTCACAGAAAGAGAAAAAAAATTAAAAATAAACATCATTGTAAAATCATAAGTTTCTTCGCTCCGCTCAGAATCTAAAAATAAATGGCATGTTATGCACTTTGTTTTATTATAATAATAATAATAATAATGCATAATCATTAGATATTTATTTTAAAATCAAACTTTAAAAATCAGCCATTTAAATGCTCCACCCAGTATAAAACAATACAAGATTGTTGAACTATTCTAAATAGCCATAATATTTCAGTAGGCATCATTTTAGGAAAACAATACTGCATTACTCTTTTTTGTTAAGTGGTTGACTATTTGATTTTTAGTGGAGTTAATTTTTTACAATGTTTATTTTTGTTAACACTTTAGTATAATAAAGTTTATTCAACAGAATTGTACAGCAACTAGTACAGAAATTGGTTCCAGATTGTATTTTAGAAAAGTAACGTCTTGGAATTTTCAACAGTTTTTCCAAAAGCTATGGAGAATTTGAGTAAATATAATAAAATGTATCATAAACAAGATTTTTTTGAAATTGATTTTAGTCATTTAATCTTAACTCTAAAACTCTAAAATTAGAAAAAAATGTTCAATTTTTATTTAATTAGAGTAATAAAAACTAAACTAATTCTTGTTATTGTATACATTGATTTAAAAATTTTACCAATTATTTATGAAAGGATTTTTATCAAATAAAAAACTAAACTAATAATAAAATTATTCGCTTAGAATTGTTTTCAAAATATAATAAATTATTAATGCTCTTATATTTAAAAAAACACACAAAATAATAATGCACCAAAATAGCTAATCACAAAAATAGTTGCTCAAGTTCCACATATCTACCAGCAAAGACAAAGCAATGAAAGACAAGCTTCCACTACCATCATTTAACAAGCTTCTTTTTTCTTTCTTTTTTTTTTAGAAATATTTAATTTTGATAATACAATACTGTTGATTAAAGATAGAAAAATAATGCATTCTTCTATTAATTAAATATTATTATTTATTATTAGTATATACCATTCGATCTTCAAAAGTTTTCACCCAAATTCCTGCTGGTAAACTTTTTTGAAGTATTTGGATATCTTTCGTAATTGTTTTCAACATTATAGGATGCATATTAATAACTTCATTGATGTATCTGTGTGAACTATCAACAAGTGTTTCTACCATTTCAAAAACTGTAAAATATGAAAAAATTAAATTAAGAGACATGGAAATTTAATTTATTTTTCCATTTATATATCTTATATTATATCTATTAATATATCTTTTTTGCTGTCATAGGTATTTTTAAATATTTATTATAACACTAGATGTGATCATTTTTCCTCCATCAATTCAAATATTAATTTGTTTAGTAACATTTTAAATATGGTGTAATAATCTCAGTTTAACTTAATTTTGACTATTTTCCTGTTTCCCTGCAACCCTTCAAATATTAAGTAATAACACCTAATTTATGAAAAAGTACAACAAATTGCTAAAAATATTAATGATTTGAACATATACAAGTAATAGAAAACCATAAAACACAATAAGACGACACTAAATAAAACATACAATTAAAAACAGCATTAGAGGTATAGATTGCTTCTACAGAAATTGTGGATATCTTGTTGCTATTATTGAAGAAAATTTATAGCAGCAGTGGCAGCCTAGCTAATGATAAGTGCTATCTTAATGCACCAAAAAAGCACTATAAAACCAATACAGTATTTTTTGAGTTGGTGTATGGAGGAGGGTAGTTCCTAATGAAATATTTGTATAATTTAAAATAAAAAGTCTCATATTTAGCTCTAGTTTACATTGTCTTTAAATAATAATACAACAATATTTAATAATATCTAATAATAAAGGCAATCATTGTTTGTCTTTGAGGTAAAAGTTTTTCCAAAGTCAGTAAGTTGATGCCATTATTCCCTGTCATATCTATGGATCTTAGAATAATTATGGAATTAATGCCACTAATCTAGTTTTTAAAATAGTTTATACAAATTACACCAGTTGAGAGTTACCCACATAAACATAATATTATTTAAGCTTAAGGAAAATTACAAGGGTAATCCAGGCACCCTAGGCTGCCACTATAGACATAAAAATGTATTTTGATGTTCATAAAATAGTTACATTAAATATTATTTATAATATATTGTTACAATTTAATGAAATATTAAAGATACCTCAATGTGAGGTACCATAAGAAATACAAATTCTCATTTTTGTAAATAAACAACATTTAAAATAAATTGAAAAAAATAATTTTATAATTTGAGTTTTCATATTGTACCTCCGGCTTCTTCTGGTTTGGCTATAACTTCACATTCTGATACTATATCGGTATCCATGGAAACTATATTACATTCAGTAGAATCTAGTTCAATTAATGTAAATTCTGTAGATGGTTCCACAATATCCATAACATCAATACTTAAGTCATTACTTTCACTTCGATCTTCCTTTTTATCAGGTTTTGATGAAATCAAGATGCGATTAAACTTGTCGTTGAACTCTACCACTAACTTTTTTATTTTATCTTTTGTATCCTTCTAATAATAAAAAATAATAAATGCATTGTTAAAATATTATAGAAATTAAAATTATCTAAAATATAATAACAGTTACTTACTCCTAATGGTTCATATGATAGTTCTACTTCATTATCGTCTATCACACATAAAGATGTATAAATATAAATATAAATTAAGAAACCATAAAACAAAATGTTATAAATTAATTACCTTTCTTAGGACATATTTTTTTAATATTCATCTTGAAATCCTTGATCAATCTTTCAAAATCTTTTATTTCTGGGGTTTGCATAAAAGAACTTAATCTAAAATCTATAAATCCTACCCTACAAAATTTAAAAGCAAACGTTTTGTGAGAGTTTGCAATCAATTTAAAAATAATAATAGTAATCATAAGGATAAATTACTCAATTTGGTCCAAAGAGTTGGATAATATAGTAGCCAAATTGTTATCTTGGTTTTTATGTTCAATAGCATCAAGAAATGTTTTCACACTTTCATTCACAACTCGTTTTATTACTTGAAAAAATTTAGGTGAAAGTCTTTGATACATTTCTTGGTCAGGACTTTTACTATAAAATATTAAAAATATGCTGCATTTATTATTAAAATAAAAGTATCATTCTACCTAAATTTTTAAAAAATACAACGTTACAGTAAAATCTAGATAAATAATAAATTATTATAATTAAACTCAACATAGTATTAGACACAATATATTTTTATTATTATTTAGTTTAACTGACTTTGATGACGAAGGACTGGCTATAGACATCCAATCATCAGATATGTCATCATCTATAGCAAGTGGAGCATCATCATCATCCTCATCCTCATCATATTCTTCATCTTGAAAACTAAAGCCATCGTCATCGTGTAATTTGACAACAAATAACTCTTGAGGCCAACAATTTGTCTTCTCACCGTTAACCCACATAACTAAAATCTAAATAAACAATTTAAGAGAATAAAATATAAAAAGTGATTAATAATATTAAAATCTTATCACATAATTTCAACATCAGAAGACGAATATAAATCTATAACATCTTGTTAAAATAAAAAAGAATAGAACACTAGTTTAGTGAAGATTAAATTGAATTTAGAAAGAAAGAGAGTAACTTGAGACACTATATTGGCCCTAGGACTGATTTTAGATAGAAGAATAGTTATTCTAAGAACTTTTACAACATTCAGAGACCATTAGGGCTCTTAAGTTATAGGAATCGCATATTGTTCTATATTATGCTTTCCGTTTACACAGAAAACTAAACTAGAAATCTGAGTTACACAATAGTGAGCTTAAAAATTAAAAATTGAAATTTTAAATTTTGCATATTAAATCAATTTTAAAGAAAAAGAGCATATTTTATAAACTATATGTTAAGTTCAATAAGATATCATTACATCAACAAATTTTCCAATAAAATTTATAATTTATAAACTTATTATTGAATATTTTACACTTGTTTTTGAACATATTTAGTATTTACATATTTAATTAAGAACAAATGACAACACATGCAGTTTTTAAAAACGTTTTTAACCATGCGCGTGGAGAAATTTTTTACCTCACATTAAAATTAATAGATATTTTAAAAATTATTTGCAAAAATAATTAAATTTATAAAGAAACATTTTTTTTTTTTTCATTTCATTCTAGATTTCAATTAATATAATGTATAAATTGTATTAAAAAATGAAATTGAAAATACTATTGTCTAGATGTTCTTTAAAACTAATATTAATGAAATTCAAAATTTAATTAATTATAATCTGATAAGAGATATATTAAATATCTAAGAAACAACCGGGATATTTTTCTATTATATTACATTATGCGCATAGAGAAAATAATTGCCAAATTCAGATTTTACCTAAAATGATTGATTGTAGTGGCAACATTAAAATCAAAACAATGGTAGAAATACTCTACTATTAACAAACATGGTACATGAAACCATTAAGTGACATATTTTATCATGACAACGGTATAGCGAAAATAAACTTGTCTGGAGTCAAATTACCCCACTCGCGTTACCACATGTTAACAACATTTTTTTTAGATTCTGAGCGAAGTAAAGAAGCTAGTGTTTTTACAATGATGTTTATTTTTTTTTTCTGTGTACAGCTTTTTATATAGAAATACTTGTCCAAAAGTTTTGATCAATAACTTTTTGAAACCGGATTTGCCTCTAGATTGTACTTTAGAGAGGTCATTTTTTGAATTTCTCAATTCTTCAATTTTTTTTTTGGAAAAAACTA